>CAIGQV010019950.1:792477-811433 GCA_903798115.1 Danio jaintianensis | reverse complement strand
ATATATATATAGTATATATATATTTATATATTCAGTATAAATACTTGTGGTATAATAAATATTATTATTGCTAAAATAAATATTGTAGCATAAATTAAATACTTCATATCAACGATTCTACACATTTCATAACAAAATTAGTGAATAATATAAAATAAAATATTTAAGTTATAGCAATTTCATTCATTCATTCATTAATTTTCCTTTGGCTTAGTCCCTTATTTATCAGAGGTCGCCACAGCTGAATGAACCGCTGTGGCGGTTCATTCAACTATTCTGGCATATGTTTTACGCAGTGGATGCGCTTCCAGCTGCAACCCAGTATTGGGAAACACCCATACATTCACACGCACTCGTACACTGAGCCCAATCTTGTTTACCCAATTCACCGATGGCGCATATCTTTGGACTGTGGGGGAAACAAGAACACCCGGAGGAAACCCACACGAACACGTGGAGAACGTTATAGCAACTTAATTATTGTTATTAATTCTTTGGACATTTCTTTTTTTTTTTTTTTTTTATACAGCCCTAGATGAACATCTTACTGTGTATAAACTGTCTATGGTTGAGTTGGAGTCTGACACAATGATTGTGTTGTCAGGTGGGCAGAGAAGCTCGATGCTTTAACAGCCACAGCCATCCAGGACCCAGAGGGATTTTTGGGTCATCCTGTCAATGCCTTTAAACTTATGAAGAGACTAAACACAGAATGGGGTGAAGTGGAAGATCTAGTGCTCAAGGACATGTCTGATGGTTGGTATCACTGTATTTCAACTCATTTACATCTATTTGGTCAACATTTACTACTGATGCACCTTGTTATTTTTAATATACCAATAGCTGACATGATTGGTAAACTGTTCTCTCAAATATTTCAGCTATCAATGAAGGTAGGCCTGTCACAATAATCAATATATCGCCTTATCACACAACACATGGACATGACCTCAATTATATTTGGTGATGCAATATATATCGCCCATACATAAAAACCAATTCTAGCAACATTTTAGCTGATTGTGCAACATCTCTATCTCTATTGGAGGTGTCAGTGTCAGTATGGTTAAAAAAACTCTATAGTATTTACTATAAATTACTATAGTATATTTTCATGTAAGTGTCTGACAACTGAAAATAGACCTGGAGCAGATATCACAGCCTCTGTTACTTTTTACCTTGCACTTTTTTGGTAACATTTATTAATTATTAAATTGTTAAAATGGCTATGATTAAATAAAAATATTGGCATTATATGATGAGTGGCATAAAATGGTCTTAAAACGACAATAATATTGTTTATCGCAATATATTTTGGTGTAATATATCGTACAACAAAATATAGATATCGTGACAGGCCTAAATGAAGGATTTTCTAAGACATCTAAATAAGTTCTAGCAATGTCTAATGTGGTTTGTTGGGGGTCTACCTAGGTTTATAATCTGAGGTGTGAGGTGGTCTGTTTTAGTTTGTTTTAGTACGGGACCCCCACCAACTTAAAGGTGAAACTAAAATACAATTTTATAGATATTAGTATTAATATGTTAGTCTTAAGAATATCTATAAGCTAGTGTGCTTCTAAACAGTGTTCTTTAGCTGTTAGTATCAGAATGTTAGTCTTAAGGATGGATATCTATAAGCTAGTGTGCTCCAAAACAGTGACCAAATTCTCATTTAGAAGATATAAACATTCAAAGCTTGCAGTTCCTCACTTCCGCCTAAATGGATCAACAATTTTTTTTTGACGTCACCTCATACTTCAGTTTCTCATCAAATCTTCTGACCAATCAAATGCTGTATAGTATCTGACATGTCCCACCCCTTCGTAATGCTTCTCATTTGCTTTTCATTTAATGCGCTTGAGTTCAACCACTCTCACTGGCAGAGCTGTGATAAAAGCAAAAAACTATTGGCTGTTTTTTTTAAAGGGGCGGAGTTACTTTATGTCCCGCTCTGTCTTCATGTTTCAGTCGGGATTACCTCAAACATTGAATAAAAATGCACATTTCAAAGCACCTCACAGGATCTTTTGCAAATAAACATTCTAAATAAAAATGTATAATGCATCCTGTTGTTAATGTTTGTTTGCTTTTTTAGTGTTTGCTTTTGTTTTGAAAGAATGACTTAAAGTCGCCATGAAATCAAAATTGACTCATATTGTTAAGATTTACTCAATTTACTCATATTCTTATTTTTATACATGCAGTAGTAGTTCTTGTTATAAACGATCTATCTGTGCACTTCATTATTTTGTAAACATTCATTTGCACTCATGAACTTTAATCAAAAACCTTAACCTTCCCTCTCCCTCGAAATGACTTTCATCACTTCCTGGTCACATGGAATTCCTTTAGGGCGGAGCTATCAGTGGGTTTCTTGTTTCTGCCCTGAATTTGTCCATTCGTCAATTTTCCTTCATTTTGTTAGCAAAGACCATCTTTCAACAATCTAATTGGTTCTCAAAGAACGAAATCATGCACCGCCCTACATTTTTTGTCAAATTTCTTAACTTCCGTTGGCGACTTTAAAGGGATAGTTCACCAATAGAACACAAAAGTTGATATTTTGAAAAATGTTGCAAGCTAATAGACATTGACATCCATAGTAGCAACCAACAATAAAATTTTCAGTGTATCTTACTTTGTGTTCAGCAGAAGAAAGAAACTCGAACAAGTTTTGAACAAGTGGAGGATGAGTTCATAAATGATGACAAAATTGTGGGTGAACTATCCCTTTAATTTGAGGCATGATGTAGAGTTTGGATCATTTTACTGTATATTTTATGTGAAATTATAGCTGTGCCAAACTGAAAGTTAGTAGAAAAGAGCTATGTGAAGAGTTTGAAAATGAGAAATGTGTCCTGCTGTACTTCAAATTACAAACTACAAGATGTTCTTTTTATAGGTATGCTTATTTTTTTCTTATAAAAAGATAAAAACATTTTCTTTTAGGCTTTATCTCAAACCTAACCATTCAGCGTCAGTACTTCCCCAATGATGAAGACCAGAACGGTGCAGCAAAAGCTCTCCTCCGACTGCAGGACACATATAAACTGGACACACAGACCATCTCTTCTGGAGACCTGCCTGGTAAGAGTGACTGACCTTAAATATCAGACTGTAATATTTGTTTGTCCATTCTGCAGATGTACCTTATTTGCAGGTGTATCTCATGGGCAGTCTTGGGTATAATTAGTTATTGGGTTAATTAGTTGGGTTAAACTAGTTACTTTA
Organism: Danio jaintianensis; assembly: GCA_903798115.1. NCBI lineage: Eukaryota > Metazoa > Chordata > Actinopteri > Cypriniformes > Danionidae > Danio > Danio jaintianensis. The sequence continues at coordinate 808,199 of CAIGQV010019950.1, read as the reverse complement.
ATCAGATTACTTTTTCTCAAGTAAAAAAACCAAAGGGATTACTTTTCATTCATTCATTCATTCATTTTCCTTCGGCTTAGTCCCTTTATTCATCAGGGGTCGCCACAGCGGAATGAACCTCCAACTTATCCAGCATATGTTTAACACAGCGGATGCCCTTCCTGCTGCAACCCAGTACTGGGAAACATCCATAAACACTTATTCACACACATACACTACGGCCAATTTAGTTTATTCAATTCACCTATAGCGCATGTCTTTGGACTGTGGGGGAAACCCACGCCAACACGGGGAGAACATGCAAACTCCAAACAGAAATGCCAACTGACCCAGCCGGGACTCGAACCAGCGACCTTCTTGCTGTGAGGCGACAGTGCTAACCACTGAGCCACCGTGTTGCCCGATTACTTTTCATTTTTTATGTAATTTAGTTACAGTTACTTACAGTATTTAAGGCAAATACATTATAAATAAAATCAACAGTTGTGGATTAATCAATATAGAGAAGCAGAGTAACAAAATACAAATATATTTTAGAATAACTGTATTTTTTTCAGCCAAAGAAGGTTACATTTATCAAGTCAATTGCACATCCTTAAGAAGCAATGAATTGAGTCAGAAATGAATGACAGTATATGGTATGTATGACATATGGGTCATTATTTAGAAATGTTTTTTTGGGATATAAATAATAATATTTATTATTGTTTAAGGGCTATATTTTTAATAAAACGCTCAAATGTAAAAAAATTTAAAATGTTTATTATCAATTGTCAGTGCATTTAGATTTACAGGGATTTTAAATAGTATCGAGTATCGTATCGAGTAATTATTGTGTATCGAGTAATAGTATCATATTGAGTAATAGCATTGAGTAATTATTGAGTAATTCAGCTACTTTTTTCAGACATAGTAATTAAAAAAAGTAACTTAGATCAAATTTTAATGATGTAATTAGTAATTCATTATTTTTTGAAGTAGCTTACCTTTTCTTGCAGGTGTAAATACAGGTCTACCATTTAAAAGCACCCTGACGGTAGAGGACTGCTTTGAGCTGGGAAAAATCGCCTACTCTGATGCAGACTACTATCACACAGAGCTGTGGATGGCTCAGGCGCTCAAGCAGCTGGATGAAGGAGAAGAATCCAGCGTTGAGATTGCCACCGCTCTGGACTACCTCAGTTACTCCGTCTACCAACAGGGGGAGCTGGAGAGAGCACTGGAATATACCAAGAGACTGCTTACTGTGGGTAAGTCTGCTCTATAAGGATGTAACCATGCCCCGGCCCCATGCACAATTGTCCCCCCTCCCCTCTCCCCAGACGGCCTGCACTCACACTGCATTTTTAACTTCCGAGCCCAAGCACGGTTATTAGGGGTGTCAAAATTAATTGTTTCTTCTGTGCACCGCGATGCAGACGTGGACAATTCGGTATCGGTTCAGTAATAATCATAACCGGTTATTATGTACTGACCTCATTTATCTCATATGCGCTATGTCGCGGTAAAATACTATGGCGAGGGAGGCGACCGTGAGTAATTAAAACACAGAAACTCTGCACAATTCACTGCGTGTGTTTGCTGGACAATCTTTCACTGACACTGAAGTTATAGCAGAAGCCCCTATTTCACTGCCATGGAGAAAATGAAAGTAAACTTCATTTCTCTCTCTCTGTCTACTCTCGGCTGTTACAGCGATATTTGTGGATTCAGACACGAGCGTGTCTGCAGAGCAAGTTTTCTCCACCGTGTCTATCATGGATCAGCTGTGATCGCCACGTCCGTTTATCAATGTCACTGATCGGTGAACAGCGCCAGCGCGTAAGAGCCAATCGCAGCCCTTTCTGTTGAGCGCGTGGCCAATCATAGGCATTTAAGAACTCGCTCGACAAGTCACAAAAAGCAAGCAGGATAATATTTACGTTTGTTTATTTGCTTTAAATGCTCATGTTGTTCTGTGCATGTCCTTGAGTTTTGTTTGGTGCAGTGTGTTTTCTTTGAGCAGGTAAAATTAAAGGTATCAGTGTAGGTTCACACCTCTAACGGTTACGTCATAGATGATGCGACTGCTTAGTTAGGAAGAGAAGCGCTCTTGTTCTGTACAATAGAGATTGCTTTAGTTATATTGTTTAGTGTCATTTTAAGTCGTTTGGGATGCAGTGACACAGAATCAAATCTTTTGCTGAAGAGATCCATCGCTTTTGACGCTCATAAATTTTCATGAAAGTCATCGTGCTGCACGTATTAGGATGCATGCTGAAGGGGTCAGCTGACGTGGAGCCATATCTTTGATAAACTATGACAGCTCACGTTCATTGAAAAAATGATTAATAAATTCATATGAAACAGTACCTTAAAAGTGACATCGCGTCTTCAGTTTCTTGCTCAGGCATGCTTTGCACTCACACTACATTCGTACCGTGCCCGAGCCCAACCGAACCGCGAAGACCACCTCCTCCAACCGGGCCAGGGCTGCCCAACTGAAGCCTGAGCACTCACACTTGTCAAACGAACCGGGAAAAATGGGGGTCAAACGCGCCCAGGCACGCTTTGGATAGCCCAGTGTGAGTACACCCTAAGACTGTGGCTGTCCACATTAATCCGGATACATTTATACAGGGTGTAGGTTTGATTTTGAAATTGAGCTATGGAAAAGGTTAAAGGGATAGTTCACCCAAAAATGTAAAATTCTGTTATCATTTATGCACCCTTGTTTCAAAGAAAGCTGGAAACCTGTAACCATTGACTTCCATAGTTGGAAAAACAAATACTATTGAAGTCAATGGTTACAGGTTTTCCTGTGACACAACAAAATGTAATTTAATTCAATGAAAAGAGTTTTTCAAATTAATTCAACTTGGAAAATCTTCAAAAAGCTAAAAAAATATATAAAAAAAAGCAAATCAGAAACAAAAATATGTTTTTTTTTCAAATGTATCTCCTATCATGTATTATATAACCTATTATAGCCTATAATATTTATTCACAATTGCACACAATCACATTACTCTGAAGAATTTCATGAATGCCTATTTTAGACCCATCAGTTGTCCTAACTATTAGAAAGTTTTAAAATATCAATCTCTGCTGTATAGATCCGGAGCACCAGCGAGCACTTGGGAACCTAAAATATTTTGACTACCAGCTAGCCAAACAGAAGAAGGCAGATAAGGAACAGAGCACCAAAGAAGAGAGCAAGAAGGAGCAAGAAACATCAGATGGGAAGAAGGAATATCTCCCTGAGAAGAGGAAATATGAGAAGCTGTGTAGAGGAGAAGGACTCAGAATGGTGAATAACTGAATATTGTAACTGATGCATTATTATAAATATTAACTGTAATGTGTCAGTGCAGAGTTTTTTTAGCTTAATATTATATTTGGTGTTGGTATGTTAAAGGAAAACTCAGCTTTTTTGCAAATGGGCAAATTTTTACTACTCGCCTCGAGTTAAACTGTTGAGTTTTACCATTTTTGAATGCATTCAGCTGATCTCCGGGTTTGGCGGGAGCACTTTTAGCTTAGCTTAGCATAAATCATTGAATCAGATTAGACCATTAGCATCTCCACTCTAAAATGAACAAAGAGTTTTGATGATTTTTTAATTAAAGCTTGACTCTTTTGTAGTTGCACAGTGTACTAAGACTGACAAAAAAAATGAAAAGATGCCCTTCCAGCCGCAACCCATCACTGGGAAACACCCATACACTCTCATTCTCACTCACACACTACGAACAATTTAGCCTACCCAATTCACCTATACTGCATGTCTTTGGACTGTGGGGGAAACCGGAGTACCCGGAGGAAACCCACGCCAACACGGGGAGAACATGCAAACTCCACACAGAAATGCCAACTGACCCAGCCGGGGCTTGAACCAGCGACTTTCTTGCTGTGAGGCGATCGTGCTACCCACTGCTCCACCGTGACGCCCAGCTTGAATTAAATTTTTCGTAATTTTTTAAAGCGAGATGCTAATGGTCTAATCCGATTTAATGATTGATGCTAAGCTAAGCTAAAAGTGCTCCCGCCAAACCCAGAGATCGGCTGAATGGATTCAAAAATGGTAAAACTCAACTGTTTAACTCTAATGGAGTTGCAAAATTATTTTCTTTTAAGAATTTATTAAAGACAGGAATTATTTATGCACATCCTTAGTGGAAATGCAGCCATAACACAAAGTATTTTTGTCTTTTGTAAGCACAATGTAAATGAAATTCATGATACATATATGATTTCACCCTTACAGACTCCTCGGAGACAGAGGCATTTGTTCTGCCGTTACTTCAACGGTAACAGACATCCATTTTACATAATCGGGCCAGTGAAACAAGAAGACGAATGGGACCGTCCACGTATCATCCGTTATCATGAGATAATAGCAGAACAAGAAATAGAAAAGATCAAAGAGCTGTCCAAACCAAGGGTGAGTTCAACTTTTACACACATTGAAATGTTTATTAATACGTACACTTTGTATGGCCAGTTGTGTAAAGAAAGGAATCACAAATACTCAAGTAGTTTTTCTCTGGACTTCTACTTTATTAAGTTGTTTTAAAAAATACTTTTACTTAAGTACATTTTTCAACACAGGCTTATTCTGAAAACGTAGCCCTATATACGTTTCTGGAGATCACGAATTATGTAGCCAGAAGTACGTATGGCTGTATTTCGTCTTTAAAACAAACGCTACGGGGCGGTATGATGCCGTTCCTTTTTGCGCTTACCAGCTGACCACTTACCTCCGTATGGACGGCTTTCCAGCTGTTACCAGTTTGTCCAGTTAGCTCGCCATGTACGTCGGCGGACTTGAGACGCAGACAGAGAGGAGTTGACCACGACGACGAGGTTCGAGTCCGGCGAAGAACGGTTCCAGAAAGCGGGTAAGACAAAAACAGAAGCCAAAAAATAAAATAAACAAGTAAATAACAGGGTGAGAATGTGGTAAAATCTGAAAACGTAGTAAAAATCAGGCGAGGGCTTTTCTTTTCTGGATTGCTTTTGAAAACTGTCAGTTGGGTTTAGGGAAGTGGGTGGGCGGGTTAATCGGTGCTTTTGAAAACACTGTTGGTTGGGTTTAGGGAAGGAGGAGGGTGACTCAGTCAATCGGTCAGTCAGTCGACAGCAGCCTCTGGTGGATTTACGTGAGAACAGCAGGCGTGAAATGCACTCGAGAGAGAAATTTGAGATCTGAATTAACATACACAGCGGCTTCTGGTGTATTCGCGAAAACAAAAACTGCAAAAAAACTTAGCTCCTGGGATGTATTTGGCAGTCTCCAGAAATGTATATAGCGGTACGTTTTCAGAATGAGCCTGGGTTGGGTTTTGTGGTCCAGGGTCACATGTGGGTTCAGATATCATCACTTCTTTGATATTAGTTTATTGTAGAACATAATTATGTGTTAAAGGTCCCATGAAATTAAAATACATTTCTTTAGCTGTTAGTATTAGTATGTTAGTCTTAAGAATATCTAAAAGCTTGTGTGCTCCAAAACAGTGACAAAATTTGCATTTATAAGCTACATCCAAAGCTTGCAGTTTGTCACTTCTACCTAAATGGATCAACGATTTTTTTGACATCACCTCATACTTCAGTTTCTCATCAAATCTTCTGACCAATCAAATGCTGTATAGTATCTGACATGCCCCGCCCCCTTCAAGACGCTTCTCATCTGCTTTTAATTTGATGCGCTTGAGCTCAACCACTCTCACTGGCAGAGCTCTGATAAAAACAAAATGCTATTGGTTGTTTTTTTATAAAGGGGAGGAACTACTTTATGTCCCGCCCTCCCTTCATGTTTCAGTAGAGATTACGTCAAATTTCAAATAAAATTTGCACATTTCAAAGCACCTCACAGGACCTTTAAATGAAGCAAATAGAGCCTCTAATATCTGAAGTATTTCTGTCACGACAAACTCCCTGCAGCCTCTGACCTACCATTATTCAGGATTATTAGTCCTCATGCAATAGCAAACAGAAAGAGTGTGTTGGTCAGTGGTCACTGCTGTGTAACTTGTATACTCTTGGCCGGTTGGCTCAACAGCTGCGCCGAGCCACCATCTCCAACCCCATTACTGGTGTCCTAGAGACTGCACATTATCGCATCAGTAAAAGGTAAGGCTCCTGTAGGCCTGTAGCTCTGCTAATCAATCCACCGGTTCTTCCCACTGCATGCTGGGAAAGCAGCTTTGACAAGAGCCCAGACAAAGGGGATAAATATATCACATGCATATTATCACATGCATATTGTTGGTGTGAAGAGCACACATAGAGCGGGGAAAATAAGTATTGAACACGTCACCATTTTTCTCAGAAAACATATTTCTAAAGGTGCTGTTGACTTGAACTTTTCCCAGGATGTTGGTACCAACCAAAGAAATCCATATATGCAAAGAAAACTAAAGCGATTAGATTACAAATGAAGTTATGTGTAATAAAATGAAATGACGCAGGGAAAAAGTATTGAACACATGAAGAAAGGGAGGTGTAGAAAGGCAGTGAAAGCCCAGACAGCAGCTGAAGTCTCTCAGTAGTTCTTCAGCAACCCTCTGCCCTTCGTCATTCTAATTTAATATTAGCTTCTTCAGTCCAACATCTACATTAGCAGGAGGATGAAGATGAAACCAGGGTGGACATTTCAGCAAGACAATGATCCAAAACACAGGCAAGCAAACTCTCAAATGCTTTCAAAGAAAGAAAATCAAGCTGAGGAATAGTCCAGCCAATCACCTGACTTGAATCCAATAGAAAATAAAAACTAAAGATCAGATTTGATAGACGAGACCCACAGAACCATCAAGATTTTTACACTCTGTTGAAAAACTCACACCTGAGCAATTCATGTGACTTCATTCTCCATATGAGATGCGTCTTTAAACTGCCATCACCAAAAAAATATAAATATAAAGAATTAAATACATTTCAGTAGTTCAGTACTTTCTCCTTCTGTCATTCCATTGTTATTACACATGACTCATTTTTCAGATGTTTTTTGTTTGGTTTTATTTTTTATATTTGTATTGTTTGGGTTTTCACCAAAATCTGGTTCAATTCCATGTCAACAGCTCCTTTAGAAATATTGTTCCCAGGAAAAAACATGACGTGTTCAAAACTTATTTTCCCCGCTGTATATATATACAGGACTGGTCAAAAGCTGAGAAATTTGGAAAAATTAGAATTTACAACATTTTTGAAAGAAGTATTTTCCAAGAAGTAGCTCACCAAGACTGCATTTATTTGATGGAAAATACATTAATAGTAATATTGTGAAGTATTATCATTTTAAATTTCTATTTAAATATATATATTAAAAAATGTCATTTCTTTGTGTGATGGCAAAGCTGAAACATTCTTCTAGTCGTCAGTGCCACAGAATCCTTTAGAAATTATTCTAATATGCTGATTTGGAAATATGCTGCTTAATATTTGAAACCAGGATACATTTATTTTTTTAATAGAAAGGTCGAAAGAACAGTGTTTATTCTAGATCAGTCACTTTTGAGTCCTTGATGAATAAAATTAGTCATTTGGGGGTTTTTTATGCACTCTCCCTTAACTCTTGAATCGTAGCATATATAAATATTAGGAGGCATATTGAAGTTTTAGACATGGATAATAATAATAATAATAATAATAAGTAATTATAAAACTATGATTTATGAGAGATCATGTGGGAACGGCTGCTGAAAATTCAGTTTTGCTAGCACAAGAGTAAATTACCTTTAAAATATATCAGAATAGGAAAGCTTCAGATCAGAACAGTATTTCATAATATTACTGTTTTTACTGTGTTTCTAATCAAATAAATGCAGCCTCAATGATAATACAAAAATAATTTCTCTAGCATCATACCATTGTACTGGCCACCAATTTTGCACTTTTTCACAATGCATCATAAAATTTCAGATAAAAGATAAAGAGATATCTCTGTTTGTTGTGCAATTCTTGGGAATGCTGCTTTTCCAGTGCTTCTTTTCACACAAGAGGTACATAAACACAGTTTGACCTGGGCCATGTAGAAATAAAAACCACCCGTGCCGTCCAAGCACGAAGTTGGTGGAGTTCAGTATAAGTTGAATATCAAGACCAGAGCTTATATTGACATCACTTTCACCTCTCTCTTTTCTATTTCCTCTGTTTGTTTCTTTGTGCCGGCTCTGTAGCTCAGGCGCGCCACCGTTCATGACCCTCAAACTGGCAAACTCACCACCGCTCAGTACAGAGTCTCCAAGAGGTAAGGGGTCAGAGATCAAGGGCAGAGGCCACATCTGTTCCCCCTTCTCCATTTTTACCCAGAATCCTCGTTGTGCACCTCAGTCTATGAAACAGTATCATTTCATCAGTTAAACAATGTGTAGTTTATGAGGATAAATGAGTGTGGTTTCCGGAGACTGATTTCTCTTATATCACAATGTCATGTTTAGGATGTAAACAATCCCCAAACACAGTCATAATTTTCTAAAAACAACAACAACAAAAGATAATATTCTGTCTAATACTACAGAACTATTGAATGCTTGATTCTGATTGGTTGATGAACATTCTAAGGGGCCGTTCACACAGAATGCATTTTTCTTTTCCAATGAGCTACTTTTCTATTGTTTTTCAATGTAAACACAGACTTGACTGACATGTGTGTGATTGTCTTTTGAAGCATCGTGCACATGAGCGCTGAATTTTTTAGATGACGCAACTTTTACATGCAGATCTGCTCATCACTGCCAGTTCCAAAGCAATAGACCAATCAGAAGATTTGGGAGGTGGGACAATCGTTGCAAGTTTGTTTACAGGCGCTCAGTAACTGTCCGGACACACCCATGCTTTCTGCTTCAACTGTACATAATTGATATACAAAAACAATTGCATACATGAAAGCGAGTAAAGAGGTGAAACGAATGAGTAAACATTTTCCTAATTTGCAACAATAGAAATTACACACTGTAAGGTTTGCACACTGACATGTTATACTTATGCTATATACATGGTGTATGTAGTAATAGGTTTATATTCAGGTGTCAAATTGTAACAATTTTGTGAAGTTTAAGCTTAATAATCAGAATTCATTCATTAATTTTCCTTCGGCTTAGTCCCTTATTTATCAGGGGTCGCCACAACGGAATGAACCGCCAACTATTCCAGCTTATGTTTCATGCTAGGTGTATATAATCTTTCAGTTGAATCAGTCGAAAAGTTAGTCGAAAAACCAATTGTCATTGCTAAAAGGGATACAGCTCTGGGTGGATGTTATGTTATGGATAAAGTTATCGCTGAATAAAGCCCAACACGCTTATTGACAACCATTCTGGATGTACTTTATTCTGCCTATTACATGGCTACTTGCCACAAAACATACAAATTAGACACAAAACATTGTTCTGAGCCGTAATCGTTTATTAATTCTTTAATTAAACGCAAAGCTGGTAGAAACTAAACCGGCTGAGTGGAGCTGATCCAATAACCTGCACATTATTTAGTTACAAGACTGTGCCAAACAGTCGAAAACAGCGACGTGACAGACAAGCATACAAATATGAATGTGGATGTAAGTATATGGATGTAAACGTATTCACCGATGGTCAAGGTGATTCTAAGTTCCCGGATGAGCCTGTGTTATTCAGCGGTTGTTATCTCGGAATAACATACCTTGGAATGTCGCGGCTGACCATTCATTCATTCATTCATTTTCTTTTCGGCTTAGTCCCTTTATTATTCTGGGGTTGCCACAGCGGAATGAACCGCCAACTAATCCAGCATATGTTTTACGCAACGGATGCCCTTCACTGGGAAACATCCATCTCTGGGAAACATCCATACTCACTCATTCACACACATACACTACAGACAATTTAGCTTACCCAATTCACCTTTACCGTATGTCTTTGGACTGTGGGGGAAACCAGAGCACCCGGAGGAAACCCACGCCAACACAGGGAGAACATGCAAACTCCACACAGAAATGCCAACTGACCCAGCCGGGGCTCGAATCAGTGACCTTCTTGCTGTAAAGTGACAGTGCTAACCACTGAGCCACTGTGCCGCCTTAATCAGAAAACAAACAGGGAAATTCTTTATATGTCCATTTTGCTTGTTATTAGTTGCAAAACAGACACATCGCTTGGTTTGTGAAAAAGCGTGACTGCATAAAAAAATAGATTTTACATGCTTTTCTATTACTTGTTGAGAAAACACATGAGCGTTCTTTAACTGCTGAAATGATACTATGGACTACATTGGTGCCACTTATCATAGAGAATTCCACTCGACAGGTCATTATTGAAAGCGTTTAAGTAACCCTAACTACCTTTCATAAACTTTTCTGACATCAACCAATGACTGTTAATGTAATTAATATTTTCTGTTAATAAATCACAGATTCACACAAGATCATGAATTTACATTATCTCATAAATCTAATTTGAAGGATGGTCACTTTCACACGGTTGGCGGTGGTGGGTTTTGCACAAGCAGACACCACCACTTGAATTCTAAAGTCTTTATTACCTGCGTATTAACAATACTAAAGCTTCAGTCACATACTAAACACTGCTTTAATCCTGGAGCTTTACACTGGACAACACATATGCTGTATTTCTGTTGTTTTTATGTTATGTTATGTTATTAATTGTCTTCTCTCAGTGCATGGTTGGCGGCCTATGAGCATCCGGTTGTGGATCGCATCAATCAGCGCATTGAAGACATCACAGGCCTCAGTGTCAAAACAGCAGAAGAGTTACAGGTAACTTTCCTGAGGTCTTTAAAGGGTCAGTTCACCGAAAAATGAAAACCCTCAAAGCATCCTAGGTCTATATCTTCTTTCAGTTGAATCAGTCGAAAAAGTTATTTCAAAATGTATCTAGGCTTTATAAATACATCCAACCATAATATAAAAGTTTCTCAAATGGCTTCGGGGGATGAATAAAGGTGTCCTGTAGTGAATCTTTGCATTTTTGTTAGGAAAATGTCCATATTTAACTTTATAAAGGATTTTGTGTAACTTTCTGTGCGAGAGTGTCACCAACTGTTATTGCTAAAAGGGATGAAACTCGGACGTATGTTAAGTTATGGATAAAGTAAATCCAGGAGGTTGTTATCGCTGAATAAAGCCTGACAGGCTTATTGATAACCGTCCTGGATGTATTTTATCCCACTTATTACATAACTACTTGCGACATATCATACAAATTAGACACAAAACATTGTTCTGAGCCGTAATAGTTTTTTAATTCTTTAATTAAATGCTAAGCTGATAAAAATGAAACCGGCTGAGTGGAGCTGATGGAGCATACAATAACCTGCGAATTACTTGCGGACATAAACAGCGGCGTGACAGACAAGCATATAAATATGAATGTGGATGTAAGTATATGGATTTGAACGTATTTACTGATGGTCAAGGTGATTTGAAGTTCCCGAATAAGCCTATGTTATTCAGCGGTTGTTATAACATACCGGAATATTAATACTCGGAATAACATACCTTGGAATGTCACGGCTGACCAATCAGAATTGAGTATTTCAGACAGCTGTGTAATAAAGTGAATTATTTATATTATTTATGTATATATTATTAAAGCTAAAAATCCTGTCACTCTCTGATTGGTCTTATGGACTATTGCGGATCGTTTGCTGATTCATCAAACCCCTCTCATATGACAATTACACAACCGGTAAAATGCCAGCAAATTATTTGCATGCCTAGTGTGCATGAATGGTTACATATCATGCGTTTTAGGCTATATAGTGTGAACGGAGATTGTATTTCTGAAAGACAATAAAAAACGCCAGTCTAGACGAGGAGCGTTTTAATTCTATAACGCCATTTCAAAATGAAAACGCACTAGCGTAAGCGGCACTTAACACATTAACCCTTGTGTACTGTTGAAATTGACTACCCTTTCATTATGTTTGTGACTGTTTTTGCCCCATTGACTTCCATTATAATCACATTTTTTGATTGCAAAGCCATGACACCAAATAATCATGCATTCTTGATTGTTGGTGGTTTTCCCTGTTGGGAAGAGGTAAAATTTGTCATTTTTACTGTTGATCATTCGTTGGTACCATTAACCCTTTAGATAGGCCTGTGCAACAATGTTTCTGGATTTTCAAATTATAGTGTGCGTGCGCGCATAAATACACTTACTATGTTCTGAGAGCTGAGGTGCTTATTTTAATTTTCTCAGATATATCAAGGTAAGTGTGCAAAGGTGCAAACACATACACACACACACACACACACACTATACCCTATGTAACTCCATATAAAAGCCAGAAACTAAGCTTTTTTTTTTGCAATGCAACTGATGATCAGCAGCAAAAATGACAAGTTTTACCTCTTGCCAACACGGGTAAAACCACCAACAATCAAGAGTGCATAATAATATGGTCTCATGGCTTTGCAATCAAAAAATGTCATTGTAACGGAAGTCAATGGGGCAAAAAAAGCCACAAACATAACCAGGGTAGTAAATTTGCCCAGAGTGTATTATTAGTATAGTTTTTGAAACATTCGAAGCATTTCCCCAAAATATGTGTCAAAATAAGATTTGTTACCAAAAATCATTCCATTTGCTGAAACACAGAGAAAGTTGTGGCTAAATTAAGTCTCACAATCACCCCAGAGCGGATGAAAACATCCCCAACAGCACACAAGGCTTAATAAATGAGACTGACAATTATGTCGCATTGCAATTTCTATTACAATTAATACATTTTCTCTTCTAAGGTGGCAAATTATGGTGTTGGAGGACAATATGAGCCCCATTTCGACTTTGGACGGGTAAATACAAAGTTCTTTAACCATTACAGTGTGTAATGTAATGCATCAAGTTGTATGTATTGTATGTATCATTTTAACAAGTGTTTTCCACCAGAAAGATGAACCAGATGCCTTTAAAGAGCTGGGCACAGGGAATCGAATAGCAACCTGGCTCTTCTACGTGAGTACAATTCGATCGCTGTCCTGTCAATATTAGGATCTGCTGCTGTCATCACTTGGCATCGATTTCCCTGTAAAATATCCCGTTTGTTGCAGATGAGTGATGTAGCAGCAGGGGGAGCCACTGTCTTTCCAGAAGTAGGAGCTGCAGTAAAGCCACTGAAGGTGCTCTTTTTTTTATTGTTTTCTTCAGTGACAGAAGATGTATTATACTTTGTGTCTATTAAGTGCATTTAATTAACTAACAAGTTTTAGAAGAGTTTTTTTCCTCATAATCTTTAATATGGTTCAACTTTACCGACAAGCATTTTTGCTAAACTAAAATATATGTAATTTCCTCATTTTCATCTTGTGCTTAAATATATTTGTAATTAGCCGATTGGAATTTATTACATAACACCACAGTTAATTTTTTATATATATATACTTTACATGTATTTTAATACATTTAAGCATACTAACTTAGGGCAGCGGCACGGTGGCTCAGTGGTTAGCACTGTTGCCTCACAGCAAGAAGGTCGCTGGTTCGAGTCCCGTGTTGGCGTGGGTTTCCTCCGGGTGCTCCGGTTTCCCCAACAGTCCAAAGACAACACATTATTAAAATCGAATGTTTTAATCTGCCTCTACTATGCAATTTTAAAGGTGCTGTATTTAAGTTTTTGACTCTTCTAAAGCATAAAAATACCATAATATGTTTACAGATATTTAAGAAACAATGCTAAAGTCAGATATTCTGCTCCGAAAATGCGAGTTATGTGCCGGAACGGCTGTCTTTGTTTTGGTTCTTTTAACCCACCCACTGCCACTTTAGCCAATTATATTTCAGCACCCTGGGTTGCCTTCATGGAAAACAGCCTATTTCATTCATTCAGTCAGAAAGGCTGTCAAAGCATGTGCCCACGACCAAAAATGCGACCTCCGGTGGACAGTAACAGCCCCGAAATGAGACACAGATACAGAGCTCCACATGAGGTGGTTATTAATAAGTAAATAATATAAATATTACGAGCGTAAACATTAGGTGAGCAGGTTACATTGTAACCCCGTGTCCTAACAACACGCTACGTGACGATATTTGCAGTGATAAGCAATTTGCACCAGACACAACACAACAGAAATTTAAATACAGCCTTTCAGAAGCACAGAATATGCACTCACTCACGAAATGGTAAGGTTTATAATCTAATTAATACATATTAAACCTCTTTAACATTATTAAATGTACATGCTGAATGATTGATTTTTGTTGGCCTACACTGAGTCACAGTTCTAAAGTTCAATTTCAAGTGGTTTATTTTATTTTCAAGATCTGAGGTGAACTATCTGCTGCTGCTTTCAGTAATATGGCAATAAATGTCATGTAAAATGGCATTCAAACTCACATTGTTAGCATTTAACACTGAATAAAGCACATGAGATGTACCTGAGGTAATCATAGTTCATCCTGTTTCAGGTGTTGGTTAGAACAAAAACTCTATCGCGTGTCGTTGCTTTTAGTTAGAAAACAGTTCAAATCAGCCTTTAGGCTCGATAGTCAGGCACACTCACGTCAATCTGGAAACCTGCGTTTGCGTGAACCTGTTAGAGAAGGAGCCGAGTGAAAATTTGTTTTAATCCAGGAGTGCAATGCCTAGTTCAACCACTGGGTGTCAAACTTACACACTGCACCTTTAAAGGTTCCTAATTTAGTTTCGGAGGTCTCCTACAATCGGTTTACATGTTTCTAAAATCAAAAACGCTTTCATTTTCTCATAATATACATTAACCATCACCCCATTTGTCAGTTATTAATTGTCTCAAACTATTTGTTCAAAGATTCCAAGAGTCTACTCTGCTCTGATTGATCTGACAAAAATTCTCAACACTAGGTGTCTCTTCTTAGCATAATATCAACAGCAGCTATAGGATTTGTGCAGGCTGGCATTATGCAAGTTTGTTGCATATCAGCAATAAACCGGAACTCCTGATGACTTGTTAAAAATATTCTGAATTTATTCTGTCTTTCAGGTGACAATAACTTTCTTTTTTGTGCACTTTGATCTTTAGGACTTTGCAGATTTTGCACTAAGAAACAGCTACATTAGTAGCTACAACACTGCATTAACCCTTTATCAGGCAAATAACCATATATGGTAACTTCTTTGACATTGATTACAATAAAATTTTCTCAGTCATAAAAGTAAAAAAGCCTTGTAATAACCCCCAGTAACACTCCTTTTTCCAATAAGTATTTCAATGGGTGACCAATAAAGAGTTAAAGGTAATATTTTAGAAAGCATAATGGGGCACTATAATATGTATTTTAAAAATTTTTCCGACACTATTACAAAGAGCACTATTAAGACAGCATGTTACATGTCCCACAAGAGACAGTAACATATTGGATCACTGCTATACCACAATAAAGAATGCATACCGCTCTGTCCAACGAGCAGCTTTGGGGCACTCTGACCATTGTTTGATTCATCTCATACCAACCTACAGGCAGAAACTGAAAACAGCCAAACCTGTATTAAGATCTGTGAAAAGATGGACTAACGAAACAGAGCAAGATCTACAAGCCTGTTTCGACGTCACTGACTGGAGTGTTTTTGAAGCTGCTGCAAACGATCTGGACGAGCTTACAAAGACTGTAACATCTTATATCAGTTTCTGTGAAGACGTGCATTCCTACCAGGACTCAACTCACATACAACAATGACAAACCGTGGTTCACTGTAAAACTCAGACAGCTACGTCTGGCCAAGGAGGTTGCTTACAGGAATGGGGAGAGGGCCTTGTATAA
>CAIGQV010019950.1:773281-792077 GCA_903798115.1 Danio jaintianensis | reverse complement strand
TTATGAAACAAACATCACTACTTGCTATACACTTTTTATGCACATAAACTCTTATTTAGCAACATATTTTACATGCTAATTTGCACATAACAGCTGCCATTTAACGTTTTATATAGTAATATTCCTGTACATACACTTGTCAATTTGTATATTTGCATTCACTATTTACTTTTATTTTTAATATATATTTATTATCTGTTTTTTGTCCTGTCTCTGTAATTCTGTTGCACTGTAAAAGCTCTGTCACGAAAACAAATTCCTCGTATGTGTGAACATACCTGGCAATAAAGCTCTTTCTGATTCTCTAAAAAGTATGTAAAATTTATATCCATTAAGAAACAAAGTTATTATTGTGCACTCTTTTAAATACACAGTAAGTGGCTTTCCAATTCATTAATAGTACTAGTGCAGTTTATTGGATCCGACATGGGATGCTGGTTATTAGGTCACCGATTTTGTTTTGTTTGAGATCAGCCTGACTCCACAGTCCACCAGCTTGACCAGCACCATACCAGAATAAACTAACACGGACAGATTTATGCTGTTTTTATTTCAGCAGGGATGAATGTCATGTAATTGTCTTGTTTGTGTCTGTGTTTAGGGCACAGCAGTGTTCTGGTATAATCTGTTTCCCAATGGAGAAGGAGATTACAGCACAAGACATGCAGCCTGTCCGGTGCTGGTGGGAAACAAGTGGGGTGAGGGTCTCAGACTTTCAGCAGACTTCCTTTGTGCTCTAAATGTATCATACATGCTTTAGTAATCTGGCCAATGCTATTAAATAGGATGCATTTGTGCATATTCAAAACAATTATGAATAGTTGATATAGTTGTTTTTATGTGTTTTTAATACTGGATTCACACCAAAAGCTAAATTAATTATTCGAGCAAATGGACTGCATACAAAGTCAATGCAAACGTGAATATAGGTGAATTTGCAACACAGGGCTACATGTGCCCAGGGCTACATATTTGGGAAACTGCAAATACATGCCTTGCCATACGTCTGGCTGCATTTTGTGTGTAAAATCAATGATATGGGACGATCTGATGCCACCGACAACTTCTGTTCCTTTTCGCACTACTGCTGACTGCTCCATATGGACGGCTTTTCCAGATTGGGGTAATGTTGGTTTTATATTCTCACATTCGTTCATTTTTGAACAGTGACAATTTGTGACATGCTACTTTGAATGTTGGGTCTGAAATCAACCAATTGCCTTGTATATGCATTAGACTTGGGACGTGGAACGGAACAAAACCAAAAAAAAAGCAGTGGGAAATCGTGGTAAAAGCGCTTGCCCATGATGCGCTTTTCTTTTCTAGTTTGCTTCTGAAAACACTATTGGTTGGGTTTAGGGAAGGGGGGTTGTGGGTCAGTTGAGAGCAATCTGATATACGCATGACAAGCCAGCCGGCTTCTCATGGATGTGCACAAGAAGGATGTGGCATATGATGGCCCAGTAACGTATGCCACACAGGCTCATTGTGGATACATACCCCTGTCTGGTTTCAGAAACCAGGTAAAACAAACGCAAAAAAAATAAACAAAACAAATAAACAACAGGCTGAACACGTGGTGACATCACACGGCTGCAACGGCTTTTCTTTTTCTAGAACACTATCGGTTGGGTTTAGGGAAGTGGTGGGTGGGTCAGTCAGTCAGTCGACAGCAAGCTGGCATGGTCGGCTGAAGTGTATATTGCGCCCTCTGGTGGATTTACTTGAAAAGAGAATGCGCGAGAGAAATTTGAGATCATCAGAAAGTGTACACAGAGGCCTCTGGTGAATTTGCAAAAACAAAAACTGCGAGCAGACATACCTCCAGTTACGTATTTCGCTGTCCCCAGAAATGTAGACCTGGGTACGTATCCACAGTGAGCCTGGGTTGAACGTATTTGAGATTGTCAAAAATGCACAAAGTGGCCTCTAGTGGATTTGTGAAAAAAAAAAAAAAATAGCAAGTAGACGTCGCCCCGGGCACATATTTGGCAGTTCCCAAAAGTGTAGCCCTGGGCATGTATCTCCAATGAGCCTGGGTTGCGAATTTGATTGGCAATTCTGTGTTGAGTTTGCATGTTCTGCCCGTGTTGGCATAGGTTTCCTCCGGGTGCTCCGGTTTCCCCCACAGTCCAAAGACATGTGCTGTAAGCAAAATTGGCCGTAGTGTATGAGTGTGTGTGAATGTATGAGTGTTTCCCAGTACTGGGTTGCAGCTGGAAGGGCATCCGCTGCGTAAAACATATGCTGGAATAGTTGGCGGTTCATTCTGCTGTGGCGACCCCTGATAAATAAGGGACTAAACCGAAGAAAAATTAATGAATGAATGAAAAAGGAGTGAGAATAAACAAGGTGCTTCATATTTTGGTGTGAACCCAGCATAGTTCACTCTTAGTTCACCAAAAACTGAAAATCCTGTAATCACTGACTCACTCTCGACTTGTTTCAAACCTGTTCAAGTTTTTTTTTTCTTCTGTTGAACACAAAACAAGATGTTTTGAAGAATTTTGGAAACTAGTAGCCATTAACTTTTTCTACTACGGAAGTCAGTAGTTTCTGGTTTCCATCATTTGTCAAAATATCTTCTTTTGTGTACAAAAGTAACAAGTAAAGTGAGTGAAGTGTTTTTGAGTAAGTCATTGCTTTAACAGATTATTTAAAAGTCACAACCCCTAACTGTGTCCAAAACCGCTCCCTATAATGCACTATATCAGGTGTCCCCCATTTTATAGTGGTGTCCGAATTTCGAACAAACGACTACTTTTTACCCACAATTCACTTTTGAAAATCCACAATTGCAATCTGATGAACACTCGATGAAGCACCTTTTCCAAAAAATCCCAACACGAGGCGGCAAAAAGAGTAACAGAAGTGCAGCTAATGTGAACACTCCATAAGGAGTCCATTACTGAAACTAAATAACATGTGTTCACACTCTTTTGTGGCTTCTTGTTGATAGTTATTTCTCATGTAATTTAGATTTTTTTACATTCTTTATTATGGGGTGGCTCAGTGGTTAGCACTGTCGCCTCACACCAAGGTCGCTGGTTCGAGCATTGTCGTTGGCATTTCTGTGTGGAGTTTGCATGTTCTCCGCGTGGGTTTCCTCCGGGTGCTCCGGTTTCCTCCACGGCCCAAAGACGTGCGCTATAGGTGAATTGGATGAACTAAATTGGCCGTAGTGTATGTGTGTGAATGAGAGTGTATGGGTGTTTCCTAGTACTGGGTTGCAGCTGGAAGGGCATCTGCTGCGTAAAACATATGCTGGAATAGTTGCCGGTTCATTCCACTGTGGAGACCCCTGATAATTAAGGGACTAAGCCGAAGGAAAATGAATGAACGAATACTTTATTATTTACACACTTTATGAACAAATAAATGTGAAAGTAGTGTTTTGAAAAGAAAACAAGCAGATGTTTATAAAAAAAATGGCAATAAATGTGACAAATGAACAGTGACATTCTGTAGGATTTAATAGAGTATAGTAGGTCTAATGTTCATAAAGAAACTGTCTGAAAATGTCGTTCCTTTGTCCTTGATGTAGTCCACTCAAATGCCATGTGCCAAAAGAGTGAAGTGAGGTTTTGGACACAGCTCCTGTTTCCCCTCATAATTATTTCTTTTAAGATTTAAAGATTTAAATCATTAATCCACATTATATTATCAATTATACTTCCTGAACTATAAAAATGATCAATCCTGATACTGAAGGTGTAGTTATTACTTAAATCAACATTTATTTAGCTTAAGATAATAGATAACAGATTTGTCACATAAATGTCAAAGAATAAACTATTTTTTTTTCTTTCATTTAGTGTCAAATAAATGGATCCACGAGCGAGGTCAGGAATTCAGGAGACCCTGCGGCCTGAAAGAGACCGACTGACCAACGTCGTCCACCATTTTTCTCATTCAATCCTTCAGACTCTGAAAACAATCCTGCTCTTTATGGCCACTGTGAGTGTGAGTGTGAGTGTGAGTGTGTGTGTGTGTGTGTGTGTGTGTGTGTGTGTGTGTGACATCAAGACACAAACTTGTATAATGACATGGGTATGACAGAGGTATTATCAGAAGAAAGTGACTTATAAGGCCATGTCCCTATTTTTCAAAAGGCTCATAAATCATACAAAATGAGATCATTTTTTCAAAAAGTAAAAGTGCACACAGTTTCCTGTGAGAGTTGGGTTTAGGGGTCGAGGTAGGTTGATAGATACAGTTTGAAAAAGTATAAAAACAGTGGAAACCTATGGAATGTCCTTGCAATTCACAAAAACAAGCATGTTTGTGTGTACTTGTATATGTGGTTTACGAGCAGGGAGCGAATTACAGGGGGGTTTGCAGTGATTAACACCTCTAATTAACACCTGAAGGACGTCAAAAGAAGATGTATGGGGGGGGGGGGGGGGGGCAGCCCTTTAATAGTGAGACATAGTTTTCTCTGATCTGTATCATAAATAATATAAAAAAATAGATCATATAAATATACATTTGACCACCCCTATAACAGTTCATACCACTGTGAACGTATAATTGCGCCAGTCAGTCTGTCAGAATGAATTAAACAGTCATTCATTCGGCAGATATATATCATATATCATATCGCAAGTGTTTACAAGACACTTTGCTTGTAAAATAGCTGTTTGTATCTACATATAGCCTAAAAGTAAAGTGAAATTAGAAACATAGTTTGTATAGTTTGACCAGTAACCTCTGAAATAGCTAAGGTTACTGTAGGTCAGAATATACTAAATATCCCTCAAAACACTGAAAACTTTAATAGTTTTATTATAATTATAACCGATTATAATTAACATTGGCGACGCGGTGGCGCAGTGGGTAGCACATTCGCCTCACAGCAAGAAGGTCGCTGGTTCGAGCCTCGGCTGGGTCAGTTGGCATTTCTGTGTGGAGTTTGCATGTTCTCCCCGTGTTCGCGTGGGTTTCCTCCGGGTGCTCCGGTTTCCCCCACAAGTCCAAAGACATGCGGTATAGGTGAATTGGGTAAGCTAAAATTGTCCGTAGTGTATGTTTGTGAATGAGTGTGTATGAATGTTTCCCAGTGATGGGTTGCAGCTGGAAGGGCATCCGCTGCGTAAAAAACATATGCTGGATAAGTTGGCGGTTCATCCCGCTGTGGCGACCCCAGATTAATAAAGGGACTAAGCCGAAAAGAAAATGAATGAATGAATGAATTAACATTACCAAAAAAGTTGCCCCCCACCCTTGTGCAGTATTTACTGCCATATAATGAGCAGTTTTACAATATAAAGTACACTACCTGACAAAAGTCTTGTCGTCGATCCCAGTTGTAAGAGCAACAAATAATAACTTGACTTCTAGTTGATCATTTGGAAAAGTGGCAGAAGGCAGATTTTTCCGATGAATCATCTGTTGAACTGCATCCCAATCATCACAAATACTGCAGAAGATCTATTGGAACCCGCATGGACCCAAGATTCTCGCAGAAATCAGTCAAGTTTGGTGAAGGAAAAATCATGGTTTGGGGTTACATTCAGTATGGGGGCGTGCGAGAGATCTGCAGAGTGGATGGCAACATCAACAGCCTGAGGTATCAAGACATTTGTGCTGCCCATTACATTACAAACCACAGGAGAGGGCAAATTCTTCAGCAGGATAGCCCTCCTTCTCATACTTCAGCCTCCACATTAAAGATCCTGAAAGCAAAGAAGGTCAAAGTGCTCCTGGATTGGCCAGCCCAGTCATCAGACATGAACATTATTGAGCATGTCTGGGGTAAGAAGAAGGAGGAGGCATTGAAGATGAATCCAAAGAATCTTGATGAACTCTGAGAGTCCTGCAAGAACGCTTTCTTTGCCATTCCAGATGACTTTATTAATAAGTTATTTGAGTCATTGCAGAGATGTATGGATGCAGTCCTCCAAGTTCATGGGAGTCATACACAATATTAATTCTTCCACTGCACCATGACTTTATATTCTATACTGTACATTATTTCTGTTAAGTGACAAGACTTTTGTCTAAGCAAAGTCAGACCTTACTGTCCTAATTAAATAATTAAAAATCAAGGCATGATCATATTTTATTTTTGTCATACTTTTGTCAGGTAGTGTACATTACGCCAATAGAGAGTCCTCGTAAACCATATATACAAGTGTGTGTGTATGTGTGTGTGAGAGAGAGGGAGCGCCATTACCTTTCTTAGTGCCTTTTGTCATTGCACACCAGGGCTTTTAAGGTTGCAGCCCTTCCTGACAACACTCCTTCACATCAGGCCTTCACTACGGTGAAGGCAGATCTCCAACACTCATTCTGACTGACAGACCGACTGATGTGATAAATGACAGAAAATGAACGGAACGTCACAGAATGATCAGAAACAACAATAAAAATGTTTTTTTGTTTCTTAAATAATTCTCTTCGTTTCACTTGTGCTGCATCGGCTCTCTTTATATGAAATTTGGAAAAGCATATTTTCCTTTATTTAGTTTCCATAAATATGCTCACAGATTTTTTTTAATAAATACTAAAATGTGACAATAAAGTGTTATTATTCGTGATTACATATTTAAATCCCATTACGAGTGCTTGTGAACATTTTGGTGATTTTAACATCTTCTGCTACATGCCAATAGATTTTTAAAAAGCAGGATGATTTTGTTACATATAACCATCAAAACCCTTCTTTTAAATTAATAGTTCACCCAAAAATGAATATTTGGTTTTCGTTTACTCATCCTTCACTTGTTCCAAACCAGTTTTAGTTTCTTGTGTTGAACAGAAAACAAGATATTCTGAAGAATGTTGAAAAAAACCATGCATTGACTTCCATAGTATTTCTTTTTTATTTTTTGTTCTTACTATGGAAGTCAATGGCTGCTTTTCTTCCAACATTCTTCAGAATAAAAATAGATTTTCTTTTAAAATGAAAAATGTTTGAATATAATTAGCTGTTTATGTGAATTTAGTGTGAAACAAGACGTTTTATTTTTAAAGCCTCGCTTAAATAATGGTCTGGAAAAGAAAAATGTTTTCCAAATGAGAGTTTATTGAACCTTCCGAGAAAATCTTTAAAAAACAAATGTTTGCATATGTGTTTTTGTTAAGCATCACATTTGATACATCAGGCTTTTATGGCGAATATAGTATGGTATAGGAAAATACAGAACATCTCATTATTCACAGGCAAAAACTGAGCCAAATATGCATATATATAATAAATATATAAACTATATTAATAAAGTTAATATGTACATGTTGTCACTCTATGCCTCAGAAAAGGATATTTTGCTTAGTTTTATGATGTTTTTCTTTATTTTTTATGAGGGCTGAAAAACTATAATGCAGTGTAATATGTAAGGGATAAAGTACATCCAGGCGATTGTTATTGCAGAAAAAAGCCTGAAGCAAGACTTAAGAGCTTTATTATGCAAAAACAACCGCCTGGATGTACTTTATCCCACTCATTAAATGGATACTTGCCTCAAAACGTAAAAATTAAGACACAAAACTTTGTTCTGAGCTGCAACAGATTATTAATTCTTTAATTAAAGGCAGGCGGTTCATTCCGCTGTGGCGACCCCTGATTAATAATAAAGGGACTAAGCCAAAGGGAAATGAATGAATGAATGAATTAAAGGCAAAGCTGACAAACAAAAATGGCTGAACGGACATAATGGAGCAGACGCAAACCTACATATTATTCAGTCACAAGATCGCGCCAAACAGTCAAAAACAGCGGCATGACAGAAAAGCATGTAGTCTGTGAATGTGAACGTATTCACTGATGGTCAAGATGATTCGAAATACTGTGGTGAGCCTGTGTTATTAATTTTAGGGATGGTTTTCTGGGAATATTATACCTTAGAATATCATGACTGACAAAGCACGATCAAGTAGCTGTTCCAGAGAGCTGTGTAATAAAATGATATAATTAAATATAAACAAATACAATTAAATGTTCCTTTAAAGCCTGATGAATCGTATTTAACTCTCGCTTAAAGAAATGTGATTTTTCCAAAAAGAATGGCCTGGATAATCAAGTAAACTGAAGTTGCTCCAGTCCATTACTAAAACACAGGATATTCTTTTGTTTGCTTTATACAAGTCAGAAAAACACATGGTGCCTTTCATCATAACCTGTGAATGTTTGTATAATAAAAGGCCTTTTATTTGATAAAACAATAAACAATAAAGTATCAATCAGATTATAGTGATAATTTAGTGATAGAGATTTCTGCAACGTTTAGATTATGTTAATACATTGAAATGTATTAAAGATTTGTGCATTCCACTTAAATTTAATGTGGTATAATTTGCATACTTTGTATTGCCTTTGTAATTCCCTTTTTATTTACAGCAATTCAAATTGCCATTTAGTGTTTTAAAGGTGCCATAGAATGCTTAGATACATTATGTGTAAATTGTTCTCTCTTGTATCTACATAGAAGGTATGTGGCTTAGGTAAGTGCAAAACAATCTCCAGAAACAGTTTTACAAGTCCATTTATAACCATAGAAATTGGCCGTAGTGCACTGTTTTCAGCTTATTTGGAAGGGTCATGAATATTAATGAGCTCTGCTCTCATGCTCTTCTCATCTCATGTGTCTGGTGCTCACATAACATGTACTCTAAAATACAAATGTGCAAAATAATCAAAGAATAAAAATATTTGTCAAAAAAACATTTGAGCAAACTGAGTAGATGCCTTGTCAAATGACAATCATTTCAACTGAAGTGGAGAGGTTTCTGGTTTCTGGTAGCATTTCATTGCTGCTTTGTTTACACTGCAAGATGGATCGGCGACAGGGGGCTTCACACTGCATGACTTTACAATAGGAAGAATCGCCGACAACTTTGTCTCGGTCCCCAAATTACATCACAACCAAACACACGCAAGAAGTGACATGGAAACAATGTGAGGTATACGTAGGTAACGTATATCTTTTGTTATTAACTACATAATGAGAAAGAAGCCATTAGTGGGGAAGAAAATGTACTTATTTTGCTCACCTGGGTTTTGAAGAGAACTAGCAATTTTTCTACAACTTTTTTGTTGTGGTATTGCTCAGATGACACGTCAAACAGACACGGGTGCTCCTGCCAAATTTCCACTAGTTTTTCCTCCATTTCTTGGGTCCGAATAGACCAAAAAGAAGCCCTTTTAACTTCTCCCCCAACCTCCCGCTGGACCATACACGTGGATGCTGCTCTCTCATTGGCTGTAGGTAATCACTGATGTTATTTTCAATCAGAAACACATTTCACACGGCATGACTTTGAATTGCCGACAGGTCCAGATATTTAGCATGCCAAATGTCTCAAGGGTGTCGGTGACTCATCAGCGATTCTCTCAGATTGCGTCTTTGATAGATCACACTGTGTGATTGATACTCCTGTGAACGAGCACCAATTTGCCTGTGATTTTAGGCATTTGTCTGCGATTTCTCAAAACCTTTCGGCGAGTCAAAATCAGCTAAACATCATGCAGTCTGAACTCGGCAAAAGTCTGCTTTTCCATTACTATTAATATCAGCTTCTGTGTAACCCGTTGAGTTTTATGAGGTTATTGCTAGTAGAAATATCACAGTAAGAGCTGATATGACACAGTGCATAAGTATCCATTAAATGCTACTAATTCAGGAATTTACATGTGCATGTTGCCTCATTACAAACATGCACATGTCTGTAGCCTCATTATAAAGTACTTGGCAGATTTCACAATATACACATTAAACTAACAAAAGATACAGTTAAACAGACCTTATTCCTCATTCTTGTGGTGCTGAATAAAATTATAATCCCAGCATTTTGCATTCTGACAAGCTGTAAATAGACAAGCTTGTCCAGTTTTCAAAATAAGAGTCCCACGTACATAGCAAATATAATAATACTAATGTATAATCCAGGCCAATCAAACGCTGCTGGGGGAGTGCATATTTATGATCCTGTGTGGATCCTCACAGTCAGTGTTTTGTTCTGATTGGCTTGTTTTTCACTGGGGTTTTACACTTACGAGATTTACATGAGATTGAGGAAACAATGTTTGAGGCTCATAGTATGTCATTTCCATGTACTGAACTCTTATTATTCTATACCTAGAAATATCCAGATTTTCATTCTATGGCATCTCTAACATTCAGAATTAGACATTGACACAAAGTCAATATAATAACAAAAATAATCTAAAAAAAACAAAAATAAAGATTGAGACAAAAATTGAGCAATAAAGCCTAAAAGATAAAGATTTATGGATTTGGCATTTTGTAATCTGGCTCATGAGAGCCCTCGCGAACCCGTCCAAAGCAGCCCAGCAGCAGATCCACAGCAGCGTTTACTGTCGATTTGATTTCGTCCTTGGTTTTGCCCAGTTTTGGGTTCACTTCCACCATGTCTACAGCAGAGAGAAGCCCTGCAGTGAAGCCAAGAACACACAACAAAGTCTATGGGAGAATGGTCATCTAAAATTGTTTATTGTAAAGTTGTTTCCTACATTTGAAGTTATACTGACAAGAGTAAAAGAGCATTTTTAGACACGTTTCATACGCTGCATGTATTCTGAAGCACAGTATGTATATAAGTTGTATCAGTTATTTGGGAAAAACATTGAAGTCCTGTTAGAGACTTGTGATGTCATGTGTTCAGATGTACTGTACTTATTCAAAGCAAGGTCTTATCGTGTAATTTTTGGACTGCTGTAACCTTTTCAGGCTACAATCATTGCTGTGGTATCATTTCCATCACTGTGTTTTCCACAAAACAAAGATATTTTTTGCTGAAGTGCCTTGTATTTGTCAAAATTTGAATGACGATAATTACATTAATTCTGAAAAAATAGAATGTTCATAAATTGTTTTCTTAATTTTAATCTCCACTATGTGTGTGTGTGTGTGTGTGTGTGTGTGTGTGTACTTGTTTGTTTTTTTCCGAGGGTTACAAAGCAGAGGGAGGTTGTATCAAACTGAAGGACTTTATTATGCAAAAACCACCGATATACTTTATCCCACTTATTAAATGGATACTTGCCTCAAAACTATACACAAAACATTGTTATGAGCCGCAATAGTTTATCAATTCTTTAATTAAAGGCAAAGCTGACAGAAACAAAAATGGCTGAATGGACCTGAAGCAGCATACACTAACCTACGTATTATTACACAAAATTGTATAATGACATTGGTATGACAATGTTAAGGAGGTTTATGAGGACATGCCTTATTTCCTTGTAAATCAAAACTCCTAAAAATCATACTTAACAGGGTCTGTGACATTCAAGATTTGCTACAGGATTCCTGTGAGGGTTCGGTGTAGGGGTAGGGTAAGGCCATATAATAAGATATTTTACAGTATTAAATCTGCCCACGGAGAGTCCTCATAAACCACATATACAGTTAAGTCTGAATTATTAGCCATCTTGAATTATAAGTCCCCCTGTATATTTTTCCCCCAATTTATGTTCAACGGAAAGAAGATTTTTTTCCAACACATTTCTAAACATAATATTTTCAATAACTCATTTCTAATAACTGATTTCTATAATCTTTGCCATGATGACAGTGCATAATATTTTACTAGATATTTTTCAAGATACCAGTATTCAGCTTAAAGTGACATTTAAAGGCTTAACTAGGTTAATTAGGCAAGTTAGGTTAATTAGGCAAGTCATTGTATAACAGTGGTTTGTTCTGTAGACAATCGAAAATATTGCTTAAGGCCTTAAAAGATTTAAGACCTTAAAATGTTTTGAAAAAAATGAAAAACTGCTTTTATTGTAGTCGAAATAAAAGAAATAAGACTTTCTCCAGAAGAAACAATATTATAGGAAATACTGTGAAAAATTCCTTGCTCTGATAATCATCGTTTGGGAAATATTTAAGAAAAGAAAAAAAGGTTCACAGGAGGGTTAATAATTATGACTTCTGCTGTACATGTTTGTATGTGTGTGTGATGTGTGTGCGTCTTCCACCTGTGCACATTTGTTGTTTTTGGTTGATAATCTTCAATTAGCATCAAGTGCATCAACATTTAAGTTCCCCCTGCTGGTTGTTTCTCTACTCACACATCCTCCTGTTCTGACCTGTTTGGCAGACGTGCTCAGTGATGTAAATGCCCTCTCTATAGGTCAGTCCTCCCGCTACAGGTGTGCCAGTCGCCGGTGACACTGACGGGTCCAGCGCATCAATGTCGAAACTCAGGTGGATCGGCTTCTTCACTCTGATGCAAAAGAGCAGCAATGTTTCCTCAATAAACATTTACACTTATGAAGACATTCTGACAAATACAAAACAAAAGAGAGAATATTTGCATAGTTACACACTTACTTTGAAAACATGTGGTCACACGTCTGCTCCATGACTTTTGCTATTCCAAGTCGATCAACTTCAGTCATGGAGAAGGTTTTGATGCCGAGGTATTTAAGGATATAACTGTGATGTAAAGTATTTCAAATTCATAAAAGGCCATAGAGTTGTGATATAACACATATTTGATGCAAACTGTCTGCGAACTTACTGTTCTTCCGGGTCCACATCTCGGAGTCCGATATACACAACGTCCTGAGCTGCTACGCAAGGCTTTAACCATGAGAAATATGGAAGTCTGGGCATCTGAGGAAGATTAGAAAAGGTACACAAACCATTTTTGAAAATAAAATATAATCCACATTCAGCAAAAATATCAACGCAACCCTTTTGTTTTCACTTCCATTTTTCATTAGCTGAACTAGAGATCTAAAATTATGTCTATGTACACAAAAGGCCTCTCAAATATTGTTCACACATTTGTCTAAGGCCCTGTCCACACAAACATGGGTAATTTCAAAACTGCACATTTTTCTACATGTTTTTTTTCTAAACAGAGTATCAAGTGACTGAAACCAAAACTTTCTGAAAACTCCGGCCAAGATTTTCCGGGTACAGAGTTGTCGTGTGGACACCAGTTTTCACCTCATGACGTCAGTATGCGGGCTGTTTTCTCTTTTCTGATTGGCCAACACGGCTGAACTCACACGAAACACGGAGAACACAGATGATGCAAATTCTGTATGTTTGCAGCAAACGCATTGCATCGTTCGCACCATGGGATGGTAATCCGTCTTTGTTATCATGTTTGCATTGACTTGTAGGCAATTTACTCGCAAAAATACTTAATTCCCCCGTTTGGTCTGAATGCAGCATAAAAGTGTAATTTTCCCTGCCTGTTGGTGCCCTTAACATGCATCACAGTTTGTTTTTGCGTTTTCATATGGACGAAAAAAATGTTTTTAAACGAAAGCAGGGAAAACCCCTTTTATAAAAATACCCATGTACGTGTGGACATGGCCTAAATCTGTGTTAGTGAGCACTTTTCCTTTACCAAGATAATCCATCCACCTCGCAGGTGTGGCATATCAGGATGCTGATTAGACAGCATGATTATTGCACAGGTGTGATTTAGGCTGGCCGCAATAAAAGGCCACTCTAAAATGTCCATTGTTACTGTATTGGGGTCTGGGTGGAAGGGTCAGAAAACCAATCAGTATCTGGTGAGTTCACCATTTGCCTCTTTTTTCCAAAAAGTTGATTAGGTTGTTGATTGTGGTCTGTAAAATGTTGGTTTACTCCTCTTAATGACTGCGCGAAGTTGCTGGATATTGGCAGAAACTGGAACACGTTAAAATATACGCTGACCTACAGCATCTCAAATATGCTCAATGGGTGACAAGTTCTGTGAGTATGCTGGCCATGCAAGAACTTGGATGTTTTCTGGAATTGTGTATTTTTGTTGAGTGTAAGTGAAAGCTAAAGGACTGGAAGTGTTTTCTACAAATTTTTATAACTATACCAGCTGGAGTACAATTCATTTTCATTATTTTAATGTGTTGTACTGCATTCAATAATTATGATTTATAAATATTAAATAGAAAGAAAATGTGTGTAAATTGGAATACTGGTGAAGAAAAATATCTCATTACATTAATTTTTCAAAAATCTTTACAAAATGGTGTCAATTTTCTTTCTTTTTTTCCCCTTTTGGCCTAAAATGTGACCTGGATATATTTGTGTGATGTCATTGTGATGTCATCTTGGGAAAAGCTGAAGGACGAACATTTTAAAAAATTAACACCCTGAGACATGCAAAGGAATATGCTCTAAAATACTTATAAAAATGTAAATATTATCATAATATTTTTCAAAACATTGCCAATTTTCACTTCTATTTATATTTTGGACTTAAATTTGAACATTGTTTTTTGATGGCTTGGACATGTGTGTGGGATTCCTCAATGCAGAGGATTATTTTTATGTTTTTGTTTTTTTAAATGAAATTAATTTTGTTTTGTAGTTATGAGTACTTATTTTAAGATTATTTTACTTATATATCTTATACTTTATTTTAACTTTATATCTCAGAATCTTGACTTTATTTCTCAGAATTGTGAGTTTATATCTTGCAATTATGACTTCACCAACTTACAATTTTGAGTTTACATCTCACAATTCTGATTAAAAAAAGTCAGAATCGCAAAGTTTGTATAACGCAATTCTGAGAAAAAAAAAGTCAGAATTCTGAGATATAAAGTCGCAATAACTTTTTTTATTCTTTATTCAGTGGTGGAAACGGGCTTGCATACATAGTCATAGTCAAGAAGTTTAACATTTCTGTAGGAGTCTGGCAATTTGTAATGAGACTGATGATAGTGTAACGACTACGTAACACATTATACACATTTTAGCTTAAGGAAATGAAATGATTAAAGAGCATGATTGACCTTGGAGTGCAGTTCGTGGATGAGGTAAGACATGGGCTGGCCGTGAATATTTCCAGTCGGTGTGGTTAAAGGTGTGTTGATGTCTGCGTGTGCGTCCACCCATAAAACACTTAGCTCATGTCTGGATGCAGCATGACCAGAGATTGAGCCGATCGCCAGGCTGTAAGAAACACACACTACCAGTCACGTTTGCAGTCAGAATGTTTGTTTTTATTTTGAAAAGAACCCTATTCTGCTCACTTAGGGTTGCATTAATTTGATTAAACATGCAGTAAAATTGCTAAATATTATTGCAATTTAAAATAATGGTTTTCTTATTGATTGAAGTTTAAAATGTGAGTTATTTCTGTGATCCAATGCTGAATTATCAGCCTCAGAACTCCATTGTTCAGTGTCACGATCCTTCAGAAATCATTCTAATATCGATGTTGAAATTTGTTGGGCTGCTCCATATTTTTGTATAAACTGTGATCAATCAAAAGTACCATTGAAATGTAGGAACTTTTGTTCATCAAGGAAAAATTAAACTGTTCAAGACTAAAAGAAGAGACATATTTAAACTGAAAGAATATGATTTCATTTCAAATAATACAAACAACTTCACAGTGTCAGAAGGGAAAAAATGCTTTCTTTTCAGCAGTGATGATTTTAAGAATCATTATTAATGATTGAGTGGTTTCAATAGCAATTTATTATATTTGAACAGTAAATAGTGACAGGGGTGCCTCTAGGGGGGGGAAGTTAGGACGAATCTAAGGGCCCACGCCGTTTTGGGGCCCCCAGAGATACTATTAGGGGTATCTCTAATTGACAGAGATAACATTACACAAGAAGAAACGATTGAATCTTGTGTCACGACGCCTATTTGTCGTTTACGAATCCCTATGACAATCCTACGTCAAGAAAATCATGCCAAAATCGTGTGATCTGACTGGGGCTTAACATTACGAAGCGTTCTCTGTGTCTATGTAGTCTTTCCGTGTTTCTTGACCTAGCCTTGTTTCCATGTTTATGTTATTGCCGCCTGTACCGACCTTATTGCCTGTCACTTGACTACGCTTCTGGATTGCCTTCATGCTACCTGTTGACCGTTGCCTGACTGACCATTCTCTGTTAAAGAGCCCCTATTATGGGCTTTTGAAAATGAGCTTCCATGTAGTGTGTAGCACAACTCTAAGTGAATGAAAACATCCAACTGAGGTTTAAATCTGAAAGTGCACTGTGTCTAAAACTATTGATTCTTTAGTAAAATAGTTGACTCAGAGTCGAATGAATGAATCGAAATGGGTTCGGATCTTTAGTTTTAACGCGTCTACGTTGATACGGTACATAACCAAATATGTAGTTCCAGATCCGTTAAAATGTGAACGCGCATTTGACTTCAGACACTAGCGGAGCGCTGAGGATCACAGGACTGATCATGATGCGAAGACGACGATCACTGACTGATGGATATTCGGCTGCGGGGAATAAAGGGTTAAAGTTCATTTTCACAACAACACCACAGTATAGCCAACCTTGTGCTGTGTTTGTTTCGGTCATATTTCTGATTTTTGATACAATAACCTACGCTGCAGCGCGGGATTCGTCGGCCGTTTGCTATTAAAGGAAGAAGCGGCAGAGACTATTATGTATGGGACTTTGTCAGACTTTGACAGGGACATTTTCAGTAACTGTTGCAGTTCATATGGACCAGTTTCTTCTTCCTCCGGATCATAACATGTAAGTGTGATTAAAATTGTTGCCTCGTTTTGTGTAGTTTGCAAAACGTGTTGTTTAATTGTGTGTTATAAGTTGTAATTGCCCCCGCGTGGCTTTTAATCACTTCTCTATTATAGATCAGTGCTTGTACTGTATCTCTCAGGTTAAATCTATTCACTAGAAGTTAAAGCTATTCACATATTGTGTCCAAAACCACGTTGAAAACGCGCAGCGTGTTTCTTCCTTTAAATGCGTTTTGTGCTCCTGATCCTCTGCTGTTTGTTGCTATGGCCAACATCAGCTGTTCCTCACACGCGCGGCGCCGTCAGTTTTCAAAATAGTTAAACTTTAGCCACTGTGGGAATTAATACTGTATGTGTGTCATTGTTATTACTTGGGGTTAGGGTTAAGAGTAGAGTAATATGCTGGTGTTTAACTGCATTGCTTTATTGCATTCCTGCATTGGGCTCTCACATATTCTCTGGCTGCTACTTCATAGCTGTGGTGGGTATTTCTCTGTCTCTCGCGCTGAACCCAGTCGACCAATCACAACAGACTGGGTCATCGGACCAATCAGCGCAGATTAGCTTCGCGCTAAGGAGGGGTTGGGGAACAAATGAATCACTGAACGAATCATATAGGAGTCGTTGGGATAATTAGGTAAAAATAAATGCATATTATAAGACAATGAAAGTGTTTTTTGACCTTGCATGCATATCAGCCTGTTGTTGGAGACCTCCAAAACCAAAATATGACCATTAATAATGCAAAATAGGGGCTCTTTAACTAAAGCTGCATGTGGATCCCTCACTCCGTTGTCACCCGACTTTCTGGTATTCTTCATTTAAAAAATTATTACAATTATACTGATCCCAAACGTTTTGATCGATAGTGTATAGTTGAGAATATTAGGTTCATTAAAGATGAATGTTATTTTTAAGAGACTGTGATCATCTTAAATATTTAACATCTGGATGAATGACCTGTGGTCTCCTCCCAGCATCACGCATGTGTTTCCATCACTCTTGACCTTCTGCACAGCTCTTGAAAGCAGCTCATTTGCTCTGCCCACCGCTCTCGGGGTCTTCAGTCTTCCGATGGACTCGTCATTGGGAACATCTTCAAACCTCACATTCCCATAATCCTTCACCACACAACCTGGAGAGGAACAGAGGTCTTCAAATAAAGAGGTGCACAAAAATTCTGTCATCGTTTGTATATAATAAGCAGTGGTGGAAAGAGTACTGAAAAACTGTACTTAAGTACCATCCAAAAACATAGTGCAAGTAGAGTAAAAGTAGCTGTTATAAATACATTTACATTTAGACATTTAGCAGACGCTTTTGTCCAAAGAGATATACAATTGAGGAGGCATTCAGTGATTCAACAAGTAGAGGCAATACACACAAGAAGTGATAATTATACAAAGTAACTGTTAGTGCTCAGAGAATTAAAGGTGCAGTAGGTGATTGTCTTCAGAAACATTTTTTGTTGTGCTGCTTGAAAGTCTCTTCACATTCCAGTAGTAATGATTAAAGTAAATGATCTAAATGTATTTATATGTATTTTTATATTTTGGTGAAGGCATAAGACTAAAACATGTTTATCCAATTAAAATTTGTCGGGCCGACAATTCCCATAATTCTGATAAGTAGCTCAAACTGTCTGTCAACAAATGTGGATTTGTACATCTGTGCACCTGTTCACGCGCACCGCGTTCATGACGTGCACACGAGAGAGAGAGAGAGAGAGCTGTAGAAAACATAAATTACATATTTGATTACTTGGCAACGATATCTAATATTAAAACTACTAAGAAAAATTTTAAACAAAAACAAGAGAATGAAAAATGGTATGACTTTGATTGTAAAACAATAAGGAAAAACTTAAGACAACTAGCAAATCAAAAACACAGACAACCAGAGAATACAGATGTACGTCTTCGGTACTGCGAGGAGCTTAAAAAATATAAAAACACAATCAGAAAAAAGAAAGAAGAGTACATCCAGAAACAGCTCAAAACAATTGAAGAATCGGTGGATTCAAGCAATTTCTGGGACAACTGGAACCTCCTTAATAAAAAGAAACATGAACAGCTAACAATACAAAATGGAGACACCTGGAAAAACCACTT
This sequence comes from Danio jaintianensis, assembly GCA_903798115.1. Lineage (NCBI taxonomy): Eukaryota > Metazoa > Chordata > Actinopteri > Cypriniformes > Danionidae > Danio > Danio jaintianensis. The sequence goes on along the minus strand of CAIGQV010019950.1, from coordinate 773,514 downwards.
TGAGAAACTGTTTAGTAAAATAAACATGAGTACGGAACAATCGCATATATATAATAAGTTAACCCATACAAAGCAAATATTTGGCAAATACCAAAATCCGTTAGACTACCCAATCACAGAAAAAGAGCTAGCAGATAAAATACAAGTCCCACAAACAAAAAAGGCAAGTGGTCCAGACGGTATCCTTAATGAAATGATTAAAAACATAAATCACAAATTCCAATTGGCTATAA
>CAIGQV010019950.1:700606-772881 GCA_903798115.1 Danio jaintianensis | reverse complement strand
AGTTACTTTTGCACACTGGAGGAAGGATGACACCATGGCTGAAGTATTTCTTTTAGACAGATAATGTTATGTTTTAAAACTCTTTTAGTCACGCAAAGCTGTAGATTTTGTTGTTTTACGAATGGGTTATATGCACAGAAGTGTTGTTCAGCCACTGAAATCTTCTGGTGAAAGATTGATGTGACTATTTTCAATTGTAAAATAGAAAAAAACCTTTTACAGCATCGATAATGTAGATTTGTATTTAATTTAACAACAAAACATAAGTAAATAGTGCTATTTCGCCTAGCCTGCTATACTGAGGTGAAGTTGGTTTTATATTCATTCACATTGGTTCATTTTTGAACAATGACAACCTGTGACGCACTACCTATATTGTTTACCATGCTACTCTAAATATTCAGTCTGAAATAGCATGCAAGTATGGCTCAGTAATAAGTGTAATTCCTGCACCCCGCCGGGTAACCAATAAGCGGCATACAGTAGTCGCTTTAGGACAAAGCGCGTGAGAGAGTGAGAGCAGCGATCCTTGCATGCATGAAATATGACAAGTTTTGCTTGCTACACAACTGAAAATGTGCTAGATATAATAGAGTTTTTCGTTCTGAATTGTGGTATCATAAAGTACTATAAGTTTTCTAACTGGCGAATGACATGATCTAGTGGGTTGTCTACTGTCATCTTTAAGGTGCGCATTCATGATTTTAGGAGGTGTGGCTTTGGACAGCAGGGGAGGGACTGTTTTTCAAAGATTCTATGCTAACGTATAGCATTTTGGCAGATCACCTGCACCTTTAATGCTAGAGTAAGGAGGGGGGTGGGGGTGGTTCTAAAGGTGGTTTGTCAGGCCAACTCGCCTGAAGTGCAAAGAGTGTTTTCCACAGGTGGTTTGTCAAGCCCACTCACCTGTGTGAGGCACACTCAGAATTTCATAATGCTTTGATTATGAACATTACTAGTCAATGTATGAGTAAAAAAGTAGCCTTTAAAAGTGCTCAAGTGAGTAGTAAGTATTATTCCCTGCAAATAAAAACTTAGCGTACAATGTAGCGTTAAGTGTGTTTCTAAGTGTAAGTAAAATGATTTGCCATTCATGGACTATAAATTTAAAATGTGAGAATATTTTAATATGAGATCACATTACGACACGGTGGCTCAGTGGTTAGCATTGTCAACTGTGGGGGAAACCGGAGCACCCAGAGGAAACCCACGCGAACACGGGGAGAACATGCAAACCCCACACAGAAACGCCAACTGGAATTCAAAGTACTAATTTAAAATGAGCTGAAACAGCACAATTCTTGTTTTTTGGGGGGGACAACTTAATTGTTTTATGTTCAATCCACTTAAATTTGTAAAAACTAATAAGTTAATTTAAAGCCTTCATGGTGTCCCAACGCAAATCGATTGTGTGGAACCCAGCGTTTTTTTTACAGTGCATGTTTCGAACAAATGAAGGGTGAGTAAACAATGACAGAAAATACATTTTTGGGTGTAAACTCTGGAAATGAATGTCTAAATAAATAACTCATTTTCAGACAGCCTGTCACTGACTGAACTTCAGACAGGTTGAGTTTTCTGATATGTGTTTTACCATTAAACATTACTGGATTTGTTTAAGATGAGATGTGTAGATATATGTTTCGCTCTTATTCAGTAACAGAATAATATACTGCAACAGACACACAGGGGGCGTGAAGAGACGTCACGGTCACTGTCCAATCACACACACACAATCTCAGCCGAATTAATAAATACAAACATACATGGCAGCTCTGAGCTACTTTTTTGAGTGAACTGCTTCTTTAGCTACACAAACAAGACTTATTTTATTTATTTTTATTTTTTTAAATTAGCATTGATGAATAATAACTGCCTAAAGACAAATAATAGTGTCTAAATTCAAGATGCATGTGTTCATCCTTTTGGAAATACAGTTTAATACAACTATTTTTAATGACTATTTGACAGTTACAGATCAGTGAAAGAAATTCTGTCATAGTTCCCTATTAAATAATTACATGTTTGTTTTTATTTAAATAATAATTTTAGCTTTTATAATAGACAGCTGTTTATTAAAACTATTACACTTATTCTGTTTAAAAGGATGAATGTGGTTAAAATAGCTGTGGTTTTCAGTTAATATGAGACTGAAACAAAGCTAAACATAAAGCTAAAACTATGATTTATTTCATTTAACTTTGGATACTGTATGTAATTTATATTAAATATGAAATTGCAAAAAAAAAAAAAAAAAAGTGACAATAAAATTGAATCAGTTTTATTTGTATTTAAGCATTAACATATTCCACAAACACAGAACATTCCCCTAATGTTCCTGTTTCATTCCATTTAATTATTTTTATGGTGACCAAAGACAACCTTCCCAGAAGATTGCATGGATTTCTTTTTTACCAACTGGGACATTTTTGGGCATTTTGTAACATGTTTTATTCATGTAAAGAAAATGTTCCCAAGACATTTTTGTCTTATATGAACTGTACCAAATGTATTTTTTTTTTTATCAAGAGCATCTGAAACTTATAACAATTTAAAATGTGGAAAGAATTTATTTTGAAGGAAGCTGAAAACCGATACCCACTGACTTCCACAGAAGGAAAAAACAAATATGTGTTCAAATACTTCTGTGGAACAATTACTTTTGCATTCAACGGAATAAAGAAAGTCAAACAGGTTTGAAACAAGTAAAGGATGAGAAAAATTATGATTTTAAGGGGGACTATCCCTTTAAGCTCAAAGCTGTTTCTTTATATGAGCCCTCTCTCTCTCTCTCTCTCTCTCTCTCTCTCTATATATATATATATATATATATAAAATGAATGTATATGAATATGAAATTCCAAGGAAAACAATGTAGCCTAACTGATTAGACTAATTATATGGGGAAAGCGGGGACGAAAGTAACAAAGCGATTTTCTTTGACCTCTGACAACATTTGCTTTCCAGCTAGGCTATAACAGAAAATTCTGCATGCAATGCTTGACAGAGCTGCCAAATATCACCTGATTTCATCACTGTGTCCCACGGTTAGGTCCGAATTTCAGTTTTATTGAAAATGATTGTACTTTTTTCCTTGTTACATGTTATTTTTCTCTTTTCATGTGTCAAAGTAATGATCAATCTACAGGTTATTTAGTGGAATAAGTTCGCAATGTCTGAGTTTAAGTTTAAAAGTAAATCAGGTTTAAATGGCAAGAGTTCCTGTGGGAATTATGTCCCACTGCTAATAGCCATACCTTATTTTTCACTTCCACATTAGGACAAAGATAAAGGACAAAGATAAAGGACAAAATATGTTTGCAGTTTACATATTAACAAGGTCATAGTCAGATATATTTAAAATAAACAAGAATAAGCCAGTAAATCTAGCACATATTGTTGTGTTGCTTTTGTCCCTTCACTGTACAAAAATTGCTGACTTTCACACAATCGATTTGTGTTGGGACAACATGAAGGAATTAAGTTAACTTATTAACTTTTACAAATTTAAGTGGATTGAACCTAAAAACAATTAAGCTGTCCAAAGAAAACCCTCAAGAATTGTGTTGTTTCAGTTCATTTGAACTAAGTAGTTTGACCAAGCAGCAAATGAGCAATTCCATGCAAATGTCAAACTTGCCATGAAAAAAATCGAAACCCTTTCTAAGTTATTTGTGTAGGCTTGTATTTTACAGTGCTATATTAATTCTCAAAAATGTCTCTGTCAATATTTTCAAACAATTATATTTGATTTACCAAAGTCACACAAGTACCAATTTCACATCTGTCACATCCATAACGAAGCTTTTTCCTCATAAATGCAAAGATGTAAAATAATATAAAATCCACCATTTTTGTTCTATAGAGAGACAACTCTTATCCTTTTGATTGGCATTATTTCTCCTGGGTTGTGGAGTTTAAATCACAGAATTTCTACAAAGTATGTTGTTATACTGTAAACTCGCTTACTTTTTTGATCACATCCATAACACGTTTATTTTTCCTCATTTAAAATCTAAAAATGTTTACAGATTGATATTTTTCTGATCCCATAACTCTGCGGTTAGTTGTTTTGGAAAATATAAACAGATGTTTCAATATAATATTAACAATACTTTCTATGTGAATTTATGTTTTGAGTTTTTTACTACAAATGTCACATCTCTAACGCTGGAATTGCTCAAATGTCACTTTTTGAGTGTAGTTAGTAGCTAACCACAGAAAAAAATATTTTTTTTGTCTAATTATCTTTAAAAATCGTCATTTTTTTGGTGAAAAGTTCGTCCCCGCTCTTCCCTACACTGTAAAAAATGCTGGGTTCCACTTGTATTGGAACGACATGAAGGAATTAAATGAGCTTATATGTTTTCACAAATTTAAATGGATTGAACATAAAACAATTAAGTTGTCTGCCCCATAAAACAAGAATTGTGTTGTTTTAGCTCCTTTGAACAAGCAGCAAATGTCCTTTTTTTTGAGTGTACTGTACTGTGAGGTAAATATCAGGTAGTGGTACCTTGCCCTTTAAGTTTCTGCACCAGTCCAGCGGCTCGAATGAGGTCTGCTCCTTCCTGCACACCATCCTTCTGCTGCAGTGACAGACAGTCAATAACATGAGCTCTACTACTGCAGCAAACATGATCAGTTTTCACACAGTTTACCTCAGTATTTTACTTCACGTCAGAACGCTTTATTATCTCTTATCTCTCACCTGTCCCTTGGAGAACGGCGCGCCTATTATTCCCACAGAGTGCCGCTGATGATGGAGGTGTCTCCTGAATATGAGAAGAGCTGCTCGTGATCCGCTGAAGCTCTTCATCTTCATCATCACGATAATGATAATAATTCATCCGGCAGCAGTGAGTCTGGAATAAGCGGCTCTACAATCAAAGCAGATTACAGGAGCCGTGACGACACGCTGGCCGGTGACGCGCATTGGGCTGCTCTGGGTTTTCCTCTCTGGTTTGTTCATGATAAAGTCGCTAAATGGGCAAGAACTGATCTGAGGTCGGCTAATTTCCTTTCGAATTGGATCATTGATATACGTAGTAAGAGCATGTGAAGAGTACACTTTTTCTACTTGGGAAATTAAGGCTGTGTTTAATTAGGCTGTGAAATTAATGTTGCATTTTAGTCGTTCGCATCATTTTTGTTCCTATATTATTCGATTAAGGGTTTACTACAGTAAGAGTTTGAAGGTTTTTGTTTTAAAAAGAATAAAAATCCAAAATATTTCACACTAACATGTTTTTCTAGCTGACGTAAAACGTAAATCATTACGCAGTTTTTTTTACGAGCTTAATGTAAACTTAAGTTTTGGTCATTTATTGGGCACAAGACAGGACTGTTCAAAATGAAGTGAGGGGAAAAAATAGCACATTAATACTGTATTCGTCATAAATAATAACTTCGGGAAAAAATGGTGATGAAGTATCGCATCTGAGATGAATTTTCAACTATAATCAAGTCTATAATAAATACAGGATAATAATTATAATTTTTACATGTATAATAATAAATCATTAAATCTTGAGATTAAATAAAAGGTAGTGTTACATTAAAAAATATTACTTACAAAATAATTACTTGATAATATGATGCAGTAACCCCCTTTGTAAGTACACTGTAAAAAACGCTGGGTTCCACACAAACGACTTGTGTTGGGACAACATGAAGGAATTAAGTTAGCTTATTAGTTTTTACTAATTTAAGTGGATTGAACATAAAACAATTAAGTTGTCCCCCCAAAAAACACAAGAATTGTTGTTTCAGCTCATTTTAAATAAGTAGTTTAAACAAACAGCAAATATATATTTTTTTTGAGTGAACACTGTAAAAAAATGCTGGGTTTCACACAATCCCTTCATGTTGTCCAACACAAATCGATTAAGTTAACTTTAATGTTTTTTTTTTCCAATTATAAGTTGATTGAACATAAAACAATTAAGTTGTTCCCAAAAAAAACTCAAGAATTGTGTTGCTTCAGCTCATTTTAAATAAGTAGTTTGAACAAGAAGCAAAAACATTGTGTATTTTTTTCTGTTATTATATTTACACATTTTATAAAAATGCACTAATTCAGTCACTTCACTTTTATTTCAATGAGCCAATTAAATATTTTTTATTTAGATTCAATTTCGTAAAAAAAATTAGCATTTAAAAAAATAAAAATAATAATAAATAAATAATAACTCATTTTTTCCCCCAGTGTTATTCATTGTGTTTGAATATGCTATGAAACAGCAAAGTATAAAAAATTACTTTAATTCTTTCTCATCTTAAATATCAGACTGCACTATAATAAATAACAGTAACGAGACTAAAATGGGTTTCAAATGTATGATTGACAAAGTTAAAATGTCAAGAAAGCTGGCTATGACACTTAAAAGAGTTAATACGTTTATGCTTAAGGTTGAACCTGAACCTAAATGCCACTCATTTGCTTTCTCCCATAAATTAAAAACAACAGCATTTTTTTTTCCAGACTCATCTTTTTATGATATGAAGTTTCCACAGAAATACATCAGCGTGCATTACAAAATGTCATTCGATGCCATAAAACCATTTCTTTTTAAAAACATCAGACACATATAATCATCGTTTTCATATAAAGAGCGGGGCATCCAGTCATTTGAGGCTTTCTTCATTTACATATTCATAAACACATAGGTAGGTAGGACTGGTCAAGCTGCCAATCCGTCAGTGTTCAGATGTGCAGATGAATATAGTGGACAGACTGACACGTTTCAGTATGACAGCTCATCGTAAAGTAAGGATAACAAATACACACTGAATCAGTCTCAGGTGCCATTAAAAGTAGCTCTGCAGTGGTTCACCGAGGATAGTCTCCATTTCTTGAATAACCTTCTGCACCTGGTGCTCAACTTCTTCACATTCATCTGCAAAATAAAGAAAGAACTAAATGAGCAAAGTTTGCTGGGACAAACTTTTATGTTGGCTTGAAACAGCTATAAGTGCTTGAAGGTATTCAGAGTGTGTTCTGGGTGGCTGCTTTACATTTTTATCACATTGCTAACACGAATTAGCATGTTGCTACCATTATCACTACGCTTAGAATGAATGAACACTTCTAGCATGGATTAGCATGTTGCTAACATGAACATGTTGTTAAATTAGTAATAATCATTAGCATCCTGCTAATATCTTTCCAACATGGTTAATATTGTTAATATGGATGTGCTAACATAAATTAAGACGTTAGCAGGTTTCAAGCATGGTTACCATACTGTTAACATGATTTAACATGCTGCTAGTATGCAATAATATATTTATAACACCGTTAAAATGTTTGCATGTTGGTAACATGTTAATAACATGATTTAACAGCAGGTTTCAAGCATGCTTACCATCCTGTTACCATCATTTAGCATGCTGTTAGTATGAATTAACATATTATTAGCATATTTTTAACATAGGTAACATTTTTATAATGAATTAGCATTAATTAATTAATGAATTAACGCACAAGCATTCATTTGTATTTTGCTAGAATGCTTCTAACGTGGTTATCACATTGTTACAATTGTTTAATATGTTGTTAGCATGATTTAAGATGCTGTTATGTCATAAGCTGGTTAATAGGCTTCACAAGTGCTATAGCTAGGTAGATGAACATCTAAAAATCTTGGACTGGGTGGAAATGTTAAGATTTAATGTTTGAAAGTTTAGAAAAAAAATCATGGTTTTGTTTTTACAAAATCTTCAAGTCTGATCAGTTTGAAAAGACGCAGCATAGAAATTCAGATCAGATGCGCTTATGAATTTGATCTCAGAAGATCAGAATGAAGATCAGAATGCAGAATCTCAAACCAACCACAAAAACTCTCAATTGGGGAGAAATAAAAACAAAACAAGACTCACGGCAGCAACAGAGATGACATTAGGCAACACTGTGTACTTTGGTAACAAGAATCATGATGTGTGTCCGTTTGATGAAATATTGCTGTAATGTTCTTACCTTCCATGAGCTCGGCCAGGAATGGGATGGTTTCTGGCAGAAGAACCATGTAGTTCTCCCTCAGCTTGCCTGCCAACTCCAGCAACATGACAAGCGCAGAGAAACGAACCTGAACAAAGATTAGAGAAAAATTATTTGCATTTTACACTTTTTATTTATTTAAGGTAGGGCTGCACAATATATCGTTTTAGCATCGATGTCACAATGTGCACAACTGCAATGTTGAGTTGGGATTATAGTTGACCAGGAAATAGTTCAGAACATTATAGAGTCATTGCCATGTTTAGCCTTAATAAAGTAAACTTGTTTAATTTGCTTTTATTGTTAGGGCCTGTGACTGTATGATTTCAAACCCTTTGTGTATAAGAATGTACAATGACATATTACAATGTTTTTAAATGTGGCTTTTAATTCATTGTATTTTTGAAATGGTATTTTTTACATGAATCCTTATAATTTTTAATAAACATGTGAATTATAATGTTTGTAGCATTAACAAAGATTGTGTTTATTGATATATACAAATCAAGACAATACAGTATTTTTTATTTACATTTGATTATTCAATTTCTGTCATTTGTATTTTAGATTTCATGCAAACGCACTAGCCTGTTTTGTTTATGCTGTAAAGCTTCCACCTTTTTCTGGAAAGGGGGCGGGAGCAGCAGCTCATTAGCATTAAAAGTGACACACATGAAACCAGCATGTTAATGCTTCCACCTAAAAATAGCTATCCAAACCATGGAATAATAAATACAGCTCAATCTCACAAGAAAACATAACCATTTTACATACTGTCAGAAAAGTGGCTAATTCATACAAATTCATACGACTTCATTTATATGAAAATGTAAAAATTTTTAAAGAAAGAGTGCCCCCAAACCCCACCCTTAAACCTACCTCATTGGATGAGCAAATCATAATAAAAAAAAAATCTACAAATGAGATTGTACAAAGTAATACAAATTAGCCACTAAATCAAAAAGTTACAAAATCAGTCTAAAATGATGAATTCTTTACAAAAAGAGCTTTTCAAGTCATCTGGTCAAATGACATTCATATCGCAATATAATATATGAGCAATATCACACGAGTAGCAGTGCAATATGGCTGTATATCAGCACTGGTGGGAGGCGTGCGTTGTATACAACAGTTCGACGGCACAATCGTGCATATAAAAAAGAAAATCAAACATGGAGAGTCTAAAAACCCTTTTGTATTAGGAACTACTTTTTTCCACCATTCATTCACATCTGCAGCTGACGTCAGAACAGCAGAAGCGGTTATTAATTCACCAACGTCACTTTAGAGCTGGTATTTGAATGATTCTGTAGCGTAATGTCTAAAGTGAAGACAAAACAGGTGATTTTGCTGACATTTTAAGATTATAAGGTTGAACGTGACATGAAATGCTGTCAGTCTACAGAGATATCTCCCTACATTATTACAGTCTACAGTATTTCTCTGTTGCAATCGGGATATCACAATAATTAACCCCTAAAAAAGCAGCGCAATCACTACCAGATTGCTCTTGTGTTTGCGATAAGAAAAAATGCTAAACACATGCGGGCATTTCTTCTTTCTTTCTGCCAACACAACACACATTTCTGATATGCGAGTTCCATCTCACACTTAATACACTACAATTATATGGTATAAATACAGCACTACAACATACAAAAGAGAGAGATCGACTTAGAATATCACTTACCAGTTTAATAATGATTTGATCAGCTGTAGTTAGAAATTACGCTGTTTTAATCTTCTAAGGGCTTATTATGCGGTCCTGTTGCCATCTTGTGGATAGACAACGTCAACCGTCTTTGATCTACTCAGTATGACAGGCTAATGGTCTCTCAGAAATTATAAATATTTTAAAATAGGCACTATCCTTATAAATAAACTGCATAGTTGCAATCTAAACAACTACATTCTCCACTAAAAAAAATTCTCAAAAGTACATTATGTTGCCCAACAGCAGTAATATTTGTCAGAGTGTCCTCTGCTTGTTGCTGTATGTGGGCAGAGTAATACACACAAGGGTGAAGAGGCTGGTTCTAGTGCTGTTACTGGCAGAATATCACACGGCTATCAGCCAATCAGATTCAAGAACCAGACAGAACTGTTGTATAAATAAATATATATAGCGTTTTTCCAATATCATGCAGCCCTAACTTACTGCTGTCTTCTTTGATTTTAAATGTTATAAAAAACAATTTAAAAACCTCTGGGAGAATCTGTTTCTTTGTTAATTAATGAAAGATTCTCATTGAAATTTTTAGGAAACTATTAAGTGTTGCATTGTTATATGCATATTATAAGAGACCCAAACTCACAGTGCCTGCTGAGATGTAGGTCTTGTGGAGCAGGGTTTACTGTGAATGGAACTGCTTAGAGGCACTGAAAACACAGTGTCATGAGCTACTTGCATGTAAATTTAACCACTGCCACATTTCACTCCGAAATATGGAATGGACAGTGGCTGGAGCTCTCACTGCTTCAATATATTTAGTAGCATTTAACAGTTAATAACGCACATATTCAGCACCTGAGGTGATCATTGTCACAGTAGTCTATTGTTTTGTTGTTCAGCCGCAGCGTCACTGAAATCGAAACTGTTTCTAAAATACAAACTTCATGTGTTGCCATCATGAGTAGTTATGGCAAAGACTTGGATAACTAAGATAAAAAAGGTATTAGATCGGAAACTGATGCATTCTGGAGACACGTGAGACTGACATTACATCTTGTAAAAAGAGTTATAATAGTGAGCTGTAACATTAAATGCGAAGAAGCTGATACAATAGTATTCTTTCATGAAAATAACAGAATTTTCACCAGGAAGCAGTATCCATTATGTTATGAATTGACAAGAAGACTGACATTCTTAATGATTTTTTAAAAGAGGGAATTGGCATTGTTCTTATGTTGACTTTAATATCAAGTTTCATAATTGAGAATGCACATACCTTCGGTGAACTGTGACGTGTCTTGAGCAGAATCTGATAATTGAGAACTTTCCATTGCGAGTCGTCTCTCATGGCAACAGCAAACTGAGCAATACACGGCACCAAGTGTGTGGTAATGCGGTTCTTGTAGATCTCCTCTCCTCCTAGCATGTTCTCCAACTTCAGAAATGAAACGCACATAAAACTAATTCATGACAGGAAAAAAAATCTTTGCACCATTTTTAAAGCACCAAGTTTTGATCTAAGAACTATAAAAGTGGAAATTTTTTTTAAGATTAAAGAATTTTAACAAATAAGACTCTATTTTTAAAAGTCATGTTGATGTGAACTCTCCTTAGGAATTTACCATTTGGGAACTTTAACTTGATGTTACAAAGAAGTCAGAGTCCATGTTTTTTATAACTTAGAGCCACAACATGTAAGAATTTTTCTTGTATTGACTCCAAATTGTACGAGTGTCCAATTGTGTGTTTTTCCCCCACAGGTCTGAATAATTTAGCTGAACCATAAACATGATTTCTGCCGAAGTCCTAAAGGATGTAATGAAGACAACAACTCCCATAATTCCACACTCAGACATGGCATAAATCAAAATACACCTTTGTTTGTTGTGAATATGCGCCCTCTAGTGGCAAAAATTTATACTGTGTTTTTTACCACATATTCTTTAGAGTTTACCACAATGTCAAAAGGTTAACACGTCAATGGTTACAGGTTTCCAGCTTTCTTCAAAATATCTTCTTTTGTGTTCAATGCAAAAAAGTCAAACAGGTTTGAAACAAATAAAGGTAGAGTATTTTTCATTTTTTCATATTTAATTATTGAAATCTGGTGTGTTTAATAGGCAGAACCAAAAACATTTGTACTTTTGGTGTGCCATCAAGAACAGCACTGATAAACATTTGGTCAGTGTTCTGATCACTGCCTTGATATTGTAGAAAAATACTATAGTTCTTTATAAAAAAAATACATTTTCTGTATTTGTTTTACATTATAATCTCTGGAAAATGACACCATCTAGATCAGAGATGCCCAAACTAGGCCCCGCGGGCCAAAGTTGGCCCATTGTAACCTTTCATTTGGCCCACCATTCCATCTGAGGGAGAGAGAGGGAGAATGATGGGGATGGTTTAGAGATTGTCATTTCAAACTTTACGCAACCTTTTATTGGTTTGTTTTATTGTTAAGCTACAAAAGAGCTAACTGAAATTATACGTTTCAATTGAAATGGTTTGAATTAATCAGATTTAGTTTAAAATGTACATACTGTCACACGATGGATAGAGGACAATGCAGAGACTTTGGTGAGCGAATCGAGACAAAGGCAGATTCTGCTTGACTAGTGTATTCAGCATTGAACTACAGTATGTTATAAATGTGATTGTTTATGTTTTTTATTGCAATAAGGTATAATTAAAAACATTATACTGCATTAGCTAATATGATTCAAAGTAATGTTTTCTATTTATTTATGAATATTATGAAATGAATTAGGAAATTACCCATGGCCAACTTTCATTTAAAATAGTTTGGTATATTTATCTTCGGCGAACGGCTCTCAATGATATTTGGTTTTTGGCCCTTCATACCAAAAAGTTTGAGCACCCCTGATCTAGATGATGTTTAAAAGTATAAGCTGAAAGCTGCTTTAATTCAAATGCTGAAAACAGCTCTTTCACAATGAGAAGTGGACAAATGAGAAGTGGACAAATCACCATATATATAAATTAAATTTGTTTTTTAAATCTAATTTGAAAACAATACAAACAAAAACAACAACAACAACAACTCCAATAACTGCTATAAATGCTAATAGATTGATGTTCAGTTTGTGTGCTACACTGACCTGATCCACCAGGGGGCCCAAAAGAGCATCAGCTCTTTCCTTACTGAGGAAGTGCTGAGTATCGTAGAGGAAGATCTTATGAAGGCAGTCCAACACATACTGTAGCAAAAGGCTGCTTTTCATCACATTATTATCATCATCCTCATCTGAATCCTCATCATTCTCATCCTCGGAGTCAAAGAAGGCTTTGTCTACGGGTAGAAGGGGAGTCAATATAAACATTAAAATCTCATTACTCCACATCTCCTCCTAGAGCGTTAGTTCACCCAAAAATGAAAATTCTGTTATTAATTACTCACCTTGTCATTCCAAATTCCTCACACGATATTTTAGATGAAATAGTCAGCAATGGTTCAGAGACGTTCAAATTGACCAAGAGCCACAGTTTAGAACACATGGGATTTCACTGCAGAGTTTAACTAATGGAGTGAAAGTTTATTATTTGTTTGTGTTTTTAAGGCCTGTGACTGTGTAAGCATTCAGGGACAAACACAGTTGAAAGTATTCAGGCACAAGCAATTGTACTTTAATAAAGATGTATTGTATTGAATCATTATACAATAGAAACTATAGTGTTATTTTACATTTTTTAATTTCATTACCTGAATACTGTTAGACTCCTCAGAAAACCATAAAACACTGTATATTTCACTTTCATTTATTCTATTTTATGAATGACTCACTCCCCTGCAGTATAATCCCAAATAAGTCTACATTAATGAATATCTTCCAAATAGAGCTGTTCAAGGAACCTTATGAAACTGCATTCATATCGCAATGTCATATTTTTCCTATATCGTGCAGCCCTACTATGGGCAGTATGCTGTACTGACATTAGAGTCAGCAGCACATAGTAGTAAATGCGTAGTAAAAACTCACCCTAACCTCCCACGGAAGAGAAGACAAAAAGATTCAGTTTATTTTAATGCACAAAAGTGTTCTTGGAGCTTAGTATGATTACAGTTGAAGCACGAAGTCACATGAAATGTTTTGGGTTCTTTCTGGACTTTAAATGTCTCGGGAGCCTTGTTGTCTATGGAGGATCAGAGAGCTCCTGGATTTCATCTAAAATATCTTAATTTGTGTTCTGAAGATGAACAAAAGTCTCGGGGGATTTGGAAGGACATGAGGATGAGTATTTAATAACAGAACTTTCATTTTTGAGTGAACTAATCCTTAGATTAACATGAGCTAGTCAAAAATTGTTGATACAATGGTGACACATTAAAGGTGTATTTGAAACATCACAGAAACCTTCAACCGTGCAGATTTACCAGTGTGGGAAATGTTGAGCTGACGCAGCAGATCGGAAAAGGATTTGACCAGCTGGCCAGCAAACAACACAAACAGTCCTTTGAGTTTGTCTGCGATACGATCTGCCAGTCTGTAGAACGTCAGCAGACGATCTTTAGAAGCTCCGTCAATCTTTGACCAGTCAAACAGCTGCAGAAGAGAGAAAAGACAATTCATTCAGCATGCAGTTACACTTCTGGTGTTCTTAAAAGATTGTTTATACCCAAAGCATCTTAGAAGTACATACTGAGCATCTCTAAACTAACATTTACAATTAGTTAGTAGAGTAGTAGTAGTAGAACTTTATTAATCCCTATGAGGAGAAACTCATTTGTCACCACTGACATCACAATACAATAAATTATTAAACAACAAATACCACAAAAAAAGTACAACAACACACCATTTGCACAAACTACACATCACAACACAGTAAGTAACTGAGCAACACATATACAAATTACACCACTTCATTAAAAAAACTTACAGTGGTTGGAGAAAGGAATAAAAGTTAGTTACAATAATTCCTTACATTCCTTTTCATTTTTGGAGGGAATCTCTTCATCCATCCACAACTAACAATACTATACAAGGAACTATCCTTTGGTCAATTACTGTAATATTAAACGGATAGTTCCATCATCTATTTACTCATCCTCCACATATTCCAAACCTGTTTTAATTTCTTGCTTCTGTTGAACGCTACAGTAGATATTTTAAAGAATGTCGGAAATAACAGCTATTGCAGTGCTTCCCACACATAGACTTTACTTGGGCGGGCCGCTCAGGTATATTAATGACCTTCCAAGTATATTTGGTGCCACTTTTTTTTTTTTAACTATTATTATAATCCTTTTACACTTTTTTTGTATCTGCACAAGATAATCAAACATCCGCAATCGATTAACCAGTGGAAAATCTTCTCTCACCCTACACGTTTCGTCCCGCTTTTTCTGTGTGTGCGAGAACCGTCAACACTCCCACAGACACGTGCCTTTTTTGGGACTTAATGCGTCCTGCTGGGGTTTGTAAATCTCCTAAAATGTCCGGGATTCGACTTTTGCTTTCTAAAGCTGTCTTTAACTGTATGCGTTTTTGCATAACCTTTTTATTTAAGCCTACTTTTTCTCCTGGCTTCGCAGCTGAAAGCGCACGCACAGCCACGAGAGCGAGCAAGAGAAACATTAAATAATACATTCTTTAATCTAAACGACTCAGAAAAACTTATACTCTGAGAGGACGAAATGCCATCTAAACTGGCTGCAAAATGTATGTACACCATACACTAGATATTCTGAAGAATGTTGGAAAAAAAAAAAAAAAAAAAAAACAGCCACTGGCAATCATAGTAGGAATAAAAAAAAATATGGAAGTCAATGCAGTGCTTCCCACAGGTTTAAAATATAATTGTGGTGGTAGCCGGACTGAAACACACCTTTTACCCATGACACACAAATGGTTAACTAGACAAACAAAAAATAATGTGATTTTTAACAATGTTTTGATTTATTATGACACTGTTATACACTTTTTCTTTTCAAACGGTTAAAGTTTATTATTATGATTTTTTTTAAAGGCTGTTGAAATAAAAAAAAGAAGAAATCCACTATTTCTCTTACTTGTATGCTATTCAGGAGCAGTGTTGGGCAAGTTCCTTAGTTACTAGTTACTTCTCACAAATAGTAACCGAGTTAGTAACTGAATAACATGGCTGCCCACTGGCTGCCCACTGCTCCGGGTGTGTGTTCACGGTATGTGTGTGTTCACTAACTGTGTGTGTGCACTTGGATGGGTTAAATGCAGAGCACAAATTCCAAGTATGGGACACCATACTTGGCCACACTACACTTCACTTCACTTCACATAATGATAAAAGTAACTAATTACCAGGGAAAGTAACTATTGCGTTACTTTAAAGAAATCTAATTTGTCAAATGACTACAAAATAAATACAAAACATTGTACACTAATCTACACTATTTTAATGTTGTTGTGGGACAATGTTAGAGACAACGGCAGTTTGTCCCCAACTATATATCTAGATATTATTTTGTTTAATTCTGTCTGAGTAATAAGTGTTTGCGGTGGAGAAAAAATTTAGTTTTATTTGCTTTGACGTCGTGGCTTCGTCTCCTCCCTTGGTAGCAGAGCTCACGTTATCACCTGCGTAGCCACTAATTTTGTGGCGGCATGTGACAACGTGAGGTGCTTCATTAGATTACAATTACTTGTTACCGACGCAGAGAGACTCTTTTTTCCTGGGCATAAGTTGCACGATACATAAACATTCTTGCCTTTCACCTCAATGAGGGAAAAGTAGTGCTTATATTTCCAGTTTGCAAACGGTACCTTTGAACTTGTTGGATTTGCCATAGTTCTGACTCCTGGTCATTGGTGTGTGCGACTGACTGTGCGTGTGTATGTGTGTGAACACTCGCACTACTCTGCCTCCAATTGGCAAACGATGGAAATGTACTCTATCTAATCCAATCATCACGTTCTCAGTTACACCATGTTCACAGACACACCAATCATCATCACTGGTTGGTTATGTGTCCCGCCCCAGCCCTGAACACACACACATACACACATCAGAGAAAGAGAGGTCCTACGACTGAGAGATGCTGCTCGCATGAAAACCGATTCAGTGTTCTCAATTATAGTAACGCACATTTTATTGTCAGTAACGGTAACGGCGTTGTAACGGGAGAAACATTAACTCATTTGATTACTTGTTACGCAAAAAAAGTATCGCCGTTAATAATGCCGTTTATTTATAGCGCCGATATTCCCATCACTGATGGTTACCAGTTTCCAACATTCTTCAAAATATCTTCTTTTGTGCTCAACAGAAAAAGAAACTCACAAAGGTTTGAAACCCTTTGAGAATGAGTAAATAGTGAGTACATTTTATGTTTTGGGTGAACTATTTCGTTAACAATTTTTGGGTTAAACTAAAGAGCAAGAGCAAAATATACAACTACTAAGAGCACGATACCATTTTTAAATTACAAACTGAACCCGAAAAATTTTTTATCTTACAAAAAACCTATTAAAAAAAAGATTCACAACAGTTTTTACACTTCACAAAGCTGTAGTTTGAAAGCTCCAGTCAGAAGTACTATTCATGCATGTAAATTTTAGAGTCTGTCTAATTGGAGGAAGTACAACAGAGGCTTACCTTGAAGAAAAGAGGTCTGAAAGTGACTTCTGAAAGTTTCATTATCATCACTAGCAGACAGTCGATCACGCAGCCTTCGATCTCAGCAGTCTTCTTCAGATCGCCCTATTATAGATTTATTATAGTATTATAGTTTATCAGTAAATGAATGAAATCAGGGAAAAAGAAAAGAACTGTACCAGGGGTATTTAATACCTGGCAATGCTGAGCACGGAAATCAAGCGCAGACAGGAAGAAGGAAGTGAGCTCTGATTGGTGGTTATTGAGCTGGTCTTTGTCCATGTGACTGATATGTTCCTTCAGGATGGTCATCAGAGGACCAAGACGATTCTGCACAGAGAGTACACAGAATAAAGAGATCAGCTGATAATAGCATAGTTGTAATCATTTTTTAGGGCTTTTTTTATATTTATGATCACTGACATTTGCATATAGATTCCTAAATGTGTCAATATTATTTTTGATACTAGATCAGCACAATAATAATCCAAAAATTAAATGCAAGACATTGTTTTTGTAATGTCAGTTTCTGACATAACTTTTAAACAACAGTGATCATTTTAAAATAGAAAAAGAGTTATATTCCAAATGATAAGACAAAGGCATTTTTAGAGACAAAGATTTAGAAGCGAGATTTATTTTATTTTATTTTATGGTAGATTAGGTATTCATGTACAAAAAAACTAAAGAAATTAAATAATCAAATTCTGCATCAAAATCTTCACTGTATAAACTAAATATGCTTTCTGATGCTTACTAAAACTGTGTAGTTTTCTTTTTCTTTTAAAGATTAACAACAAAGACAATAGCAGGTATATTAGGCTACTGTTTTGCCTAATGCCTAATTTTGATACACTGACACATCCTATTTTCTACTTAAACTCCTTATGTTCACTTAAGAATTAACAGTCTCTATTCATTTGAATACTCATTAAATACTAGAACGAATTCTCACCAAGATGGACACTTAGATGTAACTTTGAATGTATTTTACATTTACCTGTGTGTAACAGTGCTTTTTCTAACATCAACCTTGTGTTAATCAATCATTCACACATTCATTCATTCTTCATCGTACTAGCTTGTCAACAAAAGTGGTTTTGTAGTTAAATGCCAAATTATGCAAAATCATCAAAAATGTTGCAGGAACCGTCGATTATACATTATCCCTTTCACAAGCAAACTTTAAATAATCCTGCTCTGAGAGTTTTTTTATGTGACTGTTATTTAGAATGTGTTGCTTTAAAGTTTCCATGCAAACATATAAAGTTTATCAGGCGACACACCACAGCCCCATTTATAAATGTATTTTTAGTTATTTTTTCCTCAAATATTAACAAATGTGCTAATTAAATTGTGAAATATCTGATGTTCCAATTCTCAAATAAGTGTAAGAACATGTATTTCGTCCTTTAAACATTCTAAATATAGTGATCATATTATTTGATATAAGATGACTGCAGGGGAGAGATGACAGCTGCTGGAATTACAACATGTTAATTCATCAACTTCTCCCTAAATACATGAAAGTAAAAGGGTGTTTGTGGGAGAAGATTCGAGTACACATTTTAGAACATAAACAGGGTATATCTGATGTGAATATATATCTGATTATGTTCAAAAAGCCATCTCCATAGACCTCACTGTGCATTTTACAAACCATAAATTGAATGTTTTGCTAGTAATTATGCATATTTTTAAATATCTGAAATCTAAAATAAACACTATTTGTTTGAAAACACAGAAAAATTGTGATTTATTAAAAACACGTATGCATTTATCTCTTGCTCTGTGCAAAGCAACAAGCAAATTTGAATTCAGCAGTTGATCACGTAACGCATTAAACGTTGAAATCACACCAGAGTTATTGTGCAATCAAAGAGTTAATCAGATGAAAATTTCTATTCACTTTGATACTTCAGTGATATATCTGGTCCTACCTGCTGAACATCCACCATGCTGCAGTAGCATTTAGTGACGGTGGGAATGAGGACCCTGGGAGGAAGCTTTGTGGCGAGGGTGGAGCTGAGAGAGGCCAGGCGTACAGATAACTGAGGGCAAGATGTCAGTCGTGTGGCTAGCAGAGTTAAACGGGTGACCTAGAGAACCAGATGAGAAAGAAAATTTCAATTAGAATCAGCAACTAGTGGAATAAGATGTATTTCCATCACATATGATGCTCAAAGGTGGCACTGGCAGTGACCTGTGAGATGGTGTCCAGCAGGTACGGGCTGATGAAGTGTGGCAGAGTCTCAGATGCCCGCTGTAGAGCGGTGACAGCACTCAGCAGGTAGATTTCATTGTTCAGCAGGTCTTTCCTTTCCTTCAGAGTGTCAAGCACAGCGGGCATGAGCCTGAACACAGCAATAGAAAGACACAAAATGAATTAAGGAATATGTATGGACAAAAATAAATAAACCACTCAACACTTTGGTCAGCTTTACATTGTGTACTTAAATCCAATTATGTAAAGCTAAAGTCCATTGTATACTTCAGTTTTGATGCTAACATAGCGTTAGTGTTGGGTGTAATTAGTTGCAAAGTACAAAGTAACTAGTTACTGTATTTAAATTTATTTTCTACTGAAAAATAGGGGTGTCAAAATTAATTGTTTCTTCGATGCACCGCGATGCAGACGCAGACAATTCGGTATCGGTTCATTAATAGATCAAAACCGGTTATTACATACTGACGTCATTTATCTTATATGCACTATGTCGCGGTAGAATACTATGGCGAATAAGGCGAGGGCGAGTAATTAAAAAGCTCTAACTATTTAAAAACAGACAACTGTGCACAATTCACTAATTGGGAGTTTGCTGGAACAGTCTTTCTCAGACACTGAAGGTACAGCAGAACCCAGAACCCCTATTTCATTGCTATAGGGAGAAAATGAAAGCTGTAAACTCCATCTCTCTCTTACTTTGGACCTTTGAACTGCTGGCATGTTTGCAAGGTAACTTTTCCTCTCCAGTTACAGCGATACCGGTGGATCCAGACACAAGCGTGTCTGTAGAGCGAGTTTTCTCCACCGCGTCTATCACGGATCAGCTGTGATAACCGTGAATTATGCACATAGACTGTAACTGCAGCCGTTCTTCACATCACTCATCGCTGACAGTTTTAGAGCCAATGTGAGCCCTTTCTGTTGAGCACGGGAACACAATGGCCAATCATAGGCGTTTAAGAACTCGCTCAACAACGTTCATAAGAAAGCTGGATTAATTCTTACATTAGTTTATGTGCTATAAATGCTTATGTTGTCTTCTGTGCATGTACTTGAGTTTTGTTTGAAACATTCAAAAAGAGTGTTTTCTTTGAGCAGGTAAAATTTAAGGTACAGTACATATATGACTGCGTGTATTAAAAGACATAAATATAATTATACATTTTAATACAAGAATTCTTGTGTTGTGAAGAAAAAAAAGCCTATAACTGTGGATGGAAAGCATCGTCAATGCACCGTGATGAACCGAGATATCGAATTGAACCGAATCGATGACATGATAATCATAACCGAACCGAACTGTGAGACCACTGTAGGTCCACATCCCTACTGAATAAGTCTACTTTCACATTTAGGTAATTTACTTAGTTACTTATAATATACCATCTTAAATACGCTACATCAACTTAACAGTTCTATGTAAATCAATTCAGAGAAGCAGAGTAATTTTATCTTAATAATTATATTTCACAACTAAAGAAGAACATTCATTATCAATCATCAAGACAGGTGGAGTGTGAGTAATTGATGACAGGATTTCAGTTTTTGAGTGAATTATACTTTTAGGCAAGATTTCCATTGAAAAAATGAAATAAGCTATGCAAATTACAAAACATACAAACATGTAATGGTTTTTAATAGGGGTGTGACGAGTTGCTTCACGAGATGAGATGAGACACGAGATTGGGTCCACGAGAACGAGATTTTTACACAATTTTTAAGAAACCTTCAATGATGAAACGGAAAATATATAAATGGAAAATAGTATTTTATTCAACTGAAATCTAGTCACGATTTAGTCTCGCGAGATCTCGTCACACCCCTAGTATTTAATCATTTATTTAATTTACTAGATTAGACTTTTGCAGTAATTACTTGACAAAAACGTAATACATTTTTATAAAACAGGGAAAATCCAGAGAAATAAAAAAAAAACCCATCAAATTTAGTTCAAATTTTGTAGCATGTAATTTTATTTTTTTTGCATTAACATGTTTGAATTTAAATGTATTATCTTTCTATTCCTAAAGCTGTTCGGTGACCAAACTCTTATTTTGATGAATTTAACTGTTTAATAAAACTGTTCTGTTTAAATGCCACAAAAACTATTGGCTATATCCATTGAGAAACGGATAAAAATATTCATTTTTAAAAGAGGGTGTACTCATTTATGCCGATATACATACATGTTTGGCCTGAGATTGCTGCATTTCATAACAATGATTCATTTTGCGAAGCATTCAATTCAATGGAAAATATTTAAAATAGTTTTAAAAATATTACTTTTTACCATCACTACTCTGTCTTCTCATACAAATGTTCAGCTTAAAAATCTGTTATTGTTTGTTTATTGTTGCGCCTGGGTTAATGTTGCCACCTTGTGGACATTAAAACTCAATTTACATCACCAGCAATAAACACATATATTCCTAGTATTCACTTAAAAGCCAAAGCCCTTACTTTGAGCTCAACAGTACCTGTGTAACTGTGGTATAGCGAGCGCTTTCAGAGTGCTGGTAACTTCCGCTACACACAGCAGAGCACTTCCCATGACATTCCTCTCCTCGTCTTTATCAGCAACCAGCTCCACCGCTTTATTCAGCACCGGTACAAACTCCTCCTTGTGATCAGAGCCAAAATTACGGCATAGAAGCTTGAGGCTGTAAAGGGCCGTCTGTCGATTGATAGCCAGCTCCTCTTCTTCCTGGGCCGTGACCTGACCATGACTGCGACCCACGATGCTCAGAAGAGTGCCAATGAGCTCCAAAAGTGCAGTGATCTGTCAGAGAAATATGATTATGAGATGAGTATTTAAAAGCATGTATTAATGAAGAACGGACAGTCATTGCATATTAGCAATAAAATTAAACATTGTACTTTAAGACTCAACATTGAAACGTAAGCAGTGGTTTGAGATAATTGAAGAAATTCAGGTAATGGAAAAACTGACATTTATGTTGAGGATGAAAACAAATATTTTCAGGAAGGTTTGGGAAAAATGGTTGATATATAGGGAATATAAAGACATCCCCATTTAAGTGAACTGTAATAGGAAGAGATGTAGCAATCTTACACATTTGGCATTTTATAAATTTATTTATTTATTTTTACTTATTTTACATGCAAGTTTATGTGGTATATATATATATAGGTAATTATGTATGTGCATATTGATATATGTGTATGTATGTAATGATTTATGTTAGCATGTTATATAGAATATTGTTCTGTATTGTAAAAAAATTAACTAAATAAAAATAAAAGTGGGGGAAAAAAATGTAATCTTGTAAAAAAAAAAAGTTTAGAAAAGTTTTTTTTACCTGTTCCTTCAGCCACTTCGTCCTCTGTTGTAGTTTGTTATTGAGTAACTCCATGGCCTTCCTTCGTACTGATGCTAACTGATTACCCATCAAGCCTCTCATTACCGTAATGAAGGTATCCATTGGTAGAAGGGCATTAACCTAAAAACATTTAAATGTGAAATTTTTGATTAGAAGTGAGCATTAAACTGGTCAGTGAAGACAGCAGTTCAAGAAACAGGACTGTGGTTCATTTCAGAATAGAAAGGTATCATGTAGGTATTAAGTATATTATGAATAGTGTTGGGAAAAAAATAATACTGATAAAACAAAATTGTCCCCAAATTACCCAATGAAGCAAAACAACCGGCCTTTAATCGAGAAACAGAATATTAACAACATATTACATTTAATCCACACCTTCCACAAACAATCCTAAGCATTTTCAAAACAGTTTAAAACATGAATGTCCCTTTGCGTAGTGATGTTTATTAAATGTTGGGAATTTGTCTCCATGATCGAGTAATTTTCATCTTTTATGTAGATTGCACATCCAGGATAAGCAAAATTAAGTACCATTTTGATAACAAACATAACATGTGTTGTTTTTGCCTGTGATCACTTCAAAAGACCTCAATGAGGAGCCATGGGAATTAAATGTTGCTTTATCTGTATTTTTAATTACTATTCCCAAGTAACGACTGTGCATTATATAAATCACAAAACACACTGCTTCTGCAAAAAGTCTTACTTTGGGGAAAAAAATCCGGATATACCTAGACATAGCTGAATAATAAGAGTTCAGTATATGGAAATGGCATACTGTAAGCCTCACACAATATTATATTCTTGTTAATATGGCATGTCCCAGGCTGCGTTTGATTGACTACAACATTCCCTAGTAGAAATTTTTTACTCCTTATTTTTTAATTGATCTAAGCTTATATTTTACTATGTACTACTACTTATATTAAACTATGTATGTGGGACTCTTATTTTGAAAAAAAAAAAAAAAAAAGGAGAGTCAGGGAGACTAAAGCCTGGCAACATTGTTTTCAATACATTCAGTACCGGGTGGTGGCGCCAGTGTACGTACAGTCAAAGAAAACAATGTTTAGAATTTTAAGAGGTATGATACAGCGCAGCACTTCTTGTCCAGTGTGCAATAAGAAACATATTTAAACAGGACTACACTTTAAAATATTACTGACAGACACTATGAGCTAAAAAAAAAATCATAAACAGTTAAATAACTACATATGTCACACATAATAGCTATTATAACAAGTTGTGCAATAATGTATTGAAATATTTATTCATTGCCTTTATATATCTATATATTTTTTTATTTATGAATCACAAAACTTATTTATTCATATTACATTTTTATAGTATTTTGTGCTGCTGACTGTCGGTGCAATGTAATTTCATTC
The DNA here is from genome assembly GCA_903798115.1 of Danio jaintianensis. NCBI lineage: Eukaryota > Metazoa > Chordata > Actinopteri > Cypriniformes > Danionidae > Danio > Danio jaintianensis. The sequence continues at coordinate 748,655 of CAIGQV010019950.1, read as the reverse complement.
TGCATTACATCTACAGTAGCTACGTTTCCATCCACCTATTTTTATGTGCATTTTGGATATGCGCATAAAAAAAATCGGTTGATGGAAACGCTAAGATGCGCATACATTTTGAAAATGCGCATAAAAAATTTATGCGCATAACTGAGTAGGATAAACTTTTTATTCGATAAGAAAAGATGCGCATAAACTACGATGAAAACACTTTCACCAAACAAATTCCAGTATTAAAAAAAGGTCATGTGATTTGGTTATAAGAGATCATGTGATGATTAAAATGTTTGTAAATGGACAAACCAGCAGGCTGACCACATTGTAAAACATCTGAAATGTTGTTTTGGTCATTCTAAAATGCCTTAACCATTTCAGTATTAATGTTATTATATTATTAATGACCTCCAGAATTGTTAAGAGCGTCTGTGCTCCACGTCTCACGCCTTCAAACGCCACCACGTGTTCACTGCGTGTCAGCATTGCCTTCTGAGGCGCAAGTCATTTACTAAATTAAGAAAAGATTCACGCAGCTTCTCCTACCACAGCAAATTCCGTTTTTACTGTTGATATTTGGCGCCATTTAATCAGGAAGTGACGATTTTGTTCTCTTTGACTCGTTGGATGGAAACGCTGCTTTATTCGCACATCTTTTATGCGATATTCCAGTTTTGCGCATAAAGTTAATTAGCATTTTTGGATGGAAACATAGCTTGTGATGTTCTAAATGACGAAATAAAGGAAACTGTAACTGAACTGAACCAACAGATACAGCGGATACATGTATGTTTGTGATGAGGCAACAAACACATGTAAACTGCTAAATATATAAGTGTTCATTGCACATTTATGCATTGTGTCATATCTCTCAGCTCTAACTGTGATTTTTCTGGAGTGAAAAGATGCCAGTAACTTTATAAAACTATAATTAAATCCTGCCTGTGTTTTCATATACATTAAAGCTTCAAAATTCAACTCTAAATACATCTCTGTCTGTCTCTTTTGTCAAGTAAAATTTATAATTTAGCCTATATTGCATCCGCAGAAGCAAAATAGTTTACTCTTGTGGCTTAAATTTGGCTCACTCCTCCTAGCTAAAATAAACCTCTGCGACGCTTCAGTTAAAAAAATATTTAACAAGGTCTCTACTCAATTTGTGAAAGTATATTTTGGACAAGTATGGTTATTTATCACAATAAAGTGCTTCTTACCTTGTCCAGGGTATCATAGGACTTGCTTAGCAGGGCTCTCCAGAACTTAGCTGTTGGTTTGTCTGCGTTATCCTCTACACATCGAGCAACTGCCTGGATGTAGCGCAGAACTTCCACCAACACACTAACAAGTAAACATAAAAAAAGCCTTAACACCCGCTACCAACAAAACAACCAATGTCCAGTACTGTAGTCAAGCTTCAACTCACTCTTGCTGAAGAGCCTGTAAGGTACTTTCTGTAATGTCTTCACAGTCAGCCAGCTGTAGTCAAACAATTACAATTAATTTAAATTGAAATATCCTGTGGCGATTTTGATACTGACAATAAATCAACTGCTTTAGACTCTAAACTTGCCTTCCCAACGAACCCATCAGAGGCCAGCAGCTGAGCCATGAAGGAGATGGAGATGAATTTAAAATGGCGGAGGTCTTTGCCACTGTGAGTTTCCACACTGAAAATCAGATCGGAGACAGTTTCTTCTTTCTTCGCAGCACCACGGGTTTTCTTTTTCTCTGGTGCTGTGCAAGAAAAAGAAAGAACATACATAACTTCTCTCTGAGTTTCTTTTAGGTTGATATTATAAATCTAATTCTAATAATTGAGATTGGTTATTGATTTGAGTCAATTCAGAGTCAGCTATTTTTGTTTTTAAGTTTTGAATACATGTATATTTTTTTTTGTAGGGAAACACTAAATATCTCTCAACTAAAGCTGTAAAGGATTAGTTGTATCTGACCATAATATTAAATTATTACAAATAATTGATTCATTGCTTAAAATTAAAACTAGTTTCATCTCAGCTTCTTAATGATATAACACCTCTCTACTCCAATTTGTTGTTGAAATATGAACAGGTTTATTCAATCATGCATTAAATATAATAATGATTATAAGGGTTAAGTTAAAATATAATCCATATGCAATAAAAAGCACATTTGACAACACATTAGCAAGATATATTTTATTAAAAAAATAGAATTGGGATTGGGCCTAAATGTTGACAATTAAAATTTTGGGGTGAACTATTCTTTAAGAATCAATCCATCAAGTCCATCAAAATTTAGATAGTTTAAAATCAAGAAAACAATATCATCAATACAGCCGAATACATACACAACCTGCTTTTTTCCCCCCAGTAATAACATATTAGGCAAGAAAATATGTAGATACTGTGCATTTATTTGGTTGGTGACAAAAGGTCTTGACATGACTGTTGTTTACACATTAAAGGGATAGCTTACCCAATTTTTTTAAATAAATTTGCTCACCATAAGTTGGTTCCAACCTTTATAATTCTCCTTTTGAACTCAAATGAAGATATACTGAATAAAGCTGGAAACCAGTAACCATTGACTTCTATAGCAGGAAAAACAAATACTATGAAGGTCAATGGTTAGAGGTTTCCAGCTTTATTCAGTATATCTTCATTTGAGTTCAACAGAAGAAAGAAACTCAAACAGGTTTGTGACGATTGAAGGGTGAGTAAACGATGACGGAATTTTCAGTTTTGAGTGAACTATGCCTTCAATGACTTTTATCTTACACCTATTCTTTTGTTTCAAGGATTCATCCACTGGAGTTGAATGGATTACTGTCATGGTAGCTTTATATCTTTTCGAGCTATCTCCTGACTTGCATTATGATAAATATATTTTTTAAATCTTAATTTATTTAGAATTAATTAAAGTGGGCAGTTTTTACCTTCTTCACTATCTTGTGGCAGAGTCATGAGATATTGCAGGATTTTGATGAGGGACGTCAGCTGCTCCTTCACCTCAAACTCACAGCACACTAAAATCCAGAAGTCCTGATCTCTCTCCACAACAGCCTCCTGCATAACATGGCACACAACCATCTCTATGAATACTAAACACAACTGGTTTACAAAAGGAAATAAATCCCTTTTTTGGTAAAGAAAAAAAACTAAACGAAAAGTTTGAGGCAAGTATCAAATACCCAAATTTTACCCTGAATTTCACTGACTAAAAAGCAGAATTTCCATGACCTATAATGAATGGAAAAACAGGCCGCTATTGTGCTTTCAGAATTTTAAAATGATTTTTGTTTGAATATCATTTTGTAGGACTTCAATAGTTACTATGAGAACAACAAAGGATAATTCACCTCAGATTAGGGCTGCACAATATATCGTTTCCGCATCGATATCATAATGTGCACATCCGAAACAGGATCTGCAATGTCGAATAAGGATTATAGTTGAGTAGGTGTTAAAAGCACACATCATTGTGGAGAAAATGCAAAGTTTAACCCTAAAGTTACCAATAAATTTGATCATTTACATGTGTTTCAAAGCCTAAAGATTTAAAGCATTAATTTAAATGTTACTAACTTCAAGAAACATTAATTGTATGTGCAGTATATATGCAATGAAGATTATACAGTGTTATTTATTTTACATTAAATCATTTCATTTGTGTGCCTGAATACTGTTAGACTCCCAGAAAAACCATAAAGCATTTATTTAATTTGTAACTTTGCTTTACTGTATTTATCATTGCAGGTGATTTGGTTTATCCACTAGATAATCATCCTATTATCATACAAAATTGTCCTAAAATTATTCATTCTTTTCAAATAGAGCTATTCATTTAATCTCTTAAAATTATACTCAATATCGCAATATGTATCACAGAAAAATAAAATACCGCAATGTCACTTTTTTCCAATATCGTGCAGCCCTTTTGGAAAAATAAAACTAATCGGAGGTAGTCACTATTTACATGGCTATGAAGTGCTCCCTCTTCCATATTTGATAGGTTGATAGTAGTTTTACAAACTTCAAAATTACTTTTTCTGTCATCTACTATAACACAATCTTTGAAGTGGTCATTTTGAAGCCAAAGCTCCTAAAATGTATACTATCCTGACATGCTAACCTGACCTAATAGTTAGTCTGGTGACTGCATTTTACTTAATCGATTGCCAGACCAGTGATGAGCTTTAAAGGAATAAAATTAAGCTCAAAAGTAGCCTTTTTTGGGGGGATAAAAAAATGGTATGGAAAAAACTACATTTTGATAAATCGAAACCAAAATTTAAAGCAACAAACAAAAATCCCTGATATTCCCTGAATTTCAATGTCTGTAATTAAAATTCCATGATATTCCAGAAATTTCATGACCAGTGAGATCCCCGTGTGTACCTTCTCAGCCCCAGTTGCACCAGTAGATGTTTGTGTGACGTGCTGCTTGAACAGGAGCAGCATCAGCACCCAGAGGAAGCGGGATGGGCCCAGTGTGCTCATCAGCTGGCTGAGGATGGGTAAGCGTCTGTGCTCGGGTACATGAGGAAGAGCATCAACAAACACATGTATGATCTGCGTTACCACAGTCTCCATATGACCCTCAGACTGAGACCTTCCTCCCTCATGGGCCTGTGGAGAAACAAGAATCGAGAACGATGGGAGTTTTAAAATTGTATATTTTCCTGTTGCATTATGGAAAAACTACACTTCAAGAAAACAAAAAAAATGTGAACGGTTGTTCCTCCACACCGCTATGAACTAAGGTTGTTTATAGTTGCAAGGGCATTTCTAAATTCTGAATGACTTGTATGTGTTTCTGAATGACTTTGATGTGTTACAAATAAAAGTGTTTTTGAACCATAGTATAGTAAAGTACTTGAATTAATCTGTTATGGTAATTCTATAGTTGCTGTGGTAATACAACTATAGTATTATAAACAAATTACCCAATACTATTTTAAAGTTTAAAGGAACTTCATAAAAAAAAATAAAAATAGGCTTATTATACAAGTCACCTAGAGTTAAACAGCTGAGTTTTACCATTTTTTAATCCATTCAGCCAATCTTCAGGTTTGGAGGGAGTACTTTTAGCTTAGCATAAATCATTGAATCAGATTAGACCATTAGCATCTCACTCAAAAATGTCAAACAAAGAGTTGATAATTCTCCTATTTAAAGCTTGACTCTTTTGTAGTTACATAATGTACTAAGACCGATGGAATAAGAAGAGTTGCTATTTTCTAGGTTGGCACGTAAACATTGCCTTGGTCTGTTAAACGTAATAATTTTTTTGAACAACAGTTTTTATTTTAAACATTGTCATGCAAACTGACAGAGGTTTAAATTTTCAGTTTAACAAAAATAAATAAAAAAATAATGATAATAACAACAACAATACAACAATAATAGCTTCCAGCAAACATACAATTAACAGCAGTCTTTCAATTACTTCAGTCTGAAAGTACAGGTGTTTAGACATAGTAGATAATGTAGGATTTCTGCTCAAATTCTGCTATCAAACTCAATTAAACATACATAAGTTCAATTAAGGCAAACAGTAAGGTTCAACTAAATCATGTATACAGCGTTAGCAGTTAAAGTTAAAAATAATTTACCCTACAAGAAAAAAAAATGATTGAAGTTTTACTTTAAGAACCCAACTTTTGGACTTAATATGTATCGCACAGCTCTACAAAATAGTTACAGTTAGTTATACTGACATTAACTTTTTTGATCACCAGCCACTGTGGCTAGTAGTTTTCCAACGTTACTATCCACTCGCCATTTTCACTAGCCACAATTTTGTTGTTGGGAAAATATATTTTATATGCAGAAATTTGACTTTGGCATGCTAAAAATTACTAATTTTTATATTTTGTGTTATGTCCACATGCCTCCTCGTTAATTTAACTTTTTTTTATTTCACATGACTTTTTAGGCCTTAACACTAAGGGTTTATCTTTTTTTTCTGGCCACACCAAACTAATTATTTCCTTGCCAAAATTTTTAAATAATGTGTTAAAACAAGCTAAATATAGCTGTATACATGCACTTTTTATTCAACAAAAATGTTCTTAAAAAAAAACTATTGACATTGAAAAAAATTATTCTCACTTATCTAAAACTATACACAGTAGTTTATCCACGCTAAAGGTCCCAGATCATCAGGTAACTATAGATAAATGGAGAGTTAATCTCCGATTGAAGCAACGTTATTGTAAAGGATGATAATTAAACCATATTAACAAAAATAACTGCAAGCAAAAGAAAGCAGGTGAAAAACATTCTGTGTGCGATAGTGAAAGGATGATCACGTGCACACGGTTAACGTTAGGCCCAGTAATAATCTGTTCAAAGAATGGTAAAAGCGAAAGTGGCAACAGCTGCTGCATACAAAACATCTGGAGGTCTCTTGAAAGCAGCAGGACTGTGGGTGCATGAGCACTGCTTTTCCCCAATCTATTTCAAAGAGAAACAATCGCACCAGTTGCGTTTCCAGGTTTTGCGAAAAGAAACAGGAGCTTTTAAGCACTCGCGCGCATCACATCAGCTGTGCCTCGCTCACAACGTCAGTGAGCGAGGATCGCCTGTCTCAGCGTGCGCCTGATCATCCTCTCATTCAGTATTCACCTGCTTTCTTTTGCTTGCGCGAACAGTTATTAACCGTGCTGGTTCTTGATTCTAAGAGCACATTTGCACGCATATTGACAAACAGTCTTAAACTAAAACTGTAATCTTTAGGGACGAGGCAGCTCTGGCAATTGAAAATTTATTTTTAACCAGCCAAAGTGGCTAGTGGGGGTGTCTGTCTAACCCACCACAGCTGAAATCTACGCCCATTTGCCGGGTGTTAATGTCAAACCCTGGTTATAACTATCTTACATAATAAAGACATTCATAATTTCTCAAATATATAAATTAGTATACAAAAAAATTGATATTTTTAAATGAAACAAACCTTTATCAGAGCAGGGATGACTGCCTGAACAGTCTTGTTGATGACCTGGAAGCTGTAAGTATCATCCAGGCGCATGATGTTGGCTCCCATGAAAGTGAAGATGGGCATGATGTTGTGAAGAACCTTCTCCTGAAAGCAGAAACAAAGATCCACCGCATTTAAAAATATGTGTTTACCTGCTGCAAGACCTTTTCCATTGCCAATATTACCATTTCAATTAGCCTCAAACAACTTCCGCTATTGGGAGTAACAATTACGCACAAATATATTGATCTTTTTAAACAAAATTTGGTTGTAATATTAGAGAAAACAAAACAAGAGCTTGCTAAATGGAAAACTCTCCTGCTTTCTCTTGCAGGCAGAATAAATACAATAAAAAGGAATATTCTTCCTATTTCCTAAATTATTCCAATTGTCATAAATATATGTGTTTGGAGTGAGTGTTTACTGACTGTACTTACAGGGAAGATGCCGGCCAAAGCACCGAGGAGAAGCAGAGCATGATGGTGAGTTTGGGGCATTTCTGACACCCTGACACACTGAACGACCAGCTCCATATTAAACTTATCCTCCTCCAGCACATCTACACACACATAAATGCAGCATGGATTAAAGTTTTTTAAACTTAACAGAAAGTTTACACTTGCATTTGAAGGCAAAATTGTGTGACATTTTTTATAAGTGGTGTTTAACAGAAAGATATATTTTCTCAGTATCTTTGAAACATAACAGTTTTGATAACTATTTTCTCATAATTAATTTCTTTTTGATCAAACATAATATTTTGTTAGTTATTTTGCAAGATACTAGTATACCATTTAAGTGCAATTTAACAGCTTAACTAGGCTAATTAGGTTAACTAGACAAGTTACGTCAATTAGAAACGCCTTTGGACAACAGTCTGTTCTGTACAACTGACAATTGAAAAAAAAAAAAATTCTTAAGGGGGCTAATAATATTGACCTTAAATCTATAAAATTATCATCATAATTTATTTTTATTGAATGCCATGTCAGCAACAAAGGCTATTTTCATGGCAAAAACGTTTCTTTAATAAATATACAATTAAAAACCACAAACAAATGAATACATCAATTAGATACGATTTTATACGTTAATACATGATAAAAAATCTTAAATTTTTCCTGGTGACTTATGCCGTGGTCACACTAGAGTTTGAGCATGCGTCTTACGGCGCTGCGAAAAGGGGCAGGATTAAACAAGATGATTAGACATTTTAAAAAGCGAGCGATTGGGCCATATTTTACATTTCTGTCCAGAGAGGTCATGTTTTGATCTTCGATTGGTTTCACGCAGTCATGTGATGCGATTTCGCAGGTCACCAAGCTTGTTCACCAAGAGTTCACCAAGCTTGAACTTTCCAATGCAGCGAACTGCGAAACTTGTCGCACGAGCTTGCATTTCCGGTCTGACGCGTTTGCATGTGTATGAATGGAAGTCTATGGGGAGAAAAGTGCAGTGTGACCACGGCTTTACATTTTTAATAATTAATTTTTTTTTTTATTCAAAACTGTGTTTACTCCAGCTAAACAAACAAACAAAAAAAAGAGATAACACTTTCTATGACGCTCATGCTTATAATGAATTATAATTCTGTATGTTAAAATGTTGTTATGCTATAGTTATTGACTTTAGTAAAAGTTTGTTCTGTCAAATAATTGAATGGTTTTACGTTGTTGATAAAAGCCCTATGCCTTATAAATATTTCATGCGGGTAATAATACAGTTACTAACCTTTATAAATGCATCATTGAAGGCTTTAAGTAATAAGTATCAATAACACTATTATAAATGTAGCTATAACTGTCTGTATATTACTGTACATTGTTTGTTGTATCTTTATATTTATTTATAATCTTTCTATTATTGTATCTATAAAGTTGTAATTCATTATAAGCATGGACTTCGTAGTAAGTGTTACCAAAAAAAAGACTATCTGCAGAAGCAGGCATGTGATCAGCCGAGGACAAAAAAGAAGGAAGATGAGATATATATATGTGTGTGTGTGTGTTTAAATAATAAATAATAACAGAAATAATAATTCCAAAAAAATAAACAATATTCTTTATATAAATATTGATATTGGCCACACAATTTAAGTTAAATTTTTTTGTTTTTTCAAGTTTAAATGTTTAGCAGTTTAGTCACCTAAATAATGTTTGATAGGTTTATAATTGTACCTCAATGTCGGGACAGATCCAAAAAGCCGCTAGATGGCGCCACTACCTCGGTTAGTTCTCGTGTCCAAAGAATATAATTTTCCCTGTAATTAAGTCAACTCTTTATTAATTCAAACATTTTCTTTTCGGCTTAGTCCCTTTATTAATCTGGGGTCGCCACAGCGGAATGAACTGCCAACTTATCCAGCATATGTTTTACGCAGCGGATGCCCTTCCAGCTGCAACCCACCATTGGGAAATCAACTTTTTATTCCACATGATAAATAAACTACTCGTCAGTCAACAATTCGAACAGTAAAAATATTAAGTCCAGTTGAATTGAGCAGCCTAATATGCTTTAACATTCCACCCTGAAAAATATATCATGCATTGCTAAAAAGAGTTTATCGCTTTCCCTTTCCTTTGGCGTAGTCCCTGCTTTTTAATAGGTTTAATTAATTATAAAATATATTTTTATAAATTTGTATTATCATCTAAACTAAATTGCATGACAATTTCAGGTATTACATTTCAGGTGCTAGGCTGTAGCACTGAATAAATGAAGAGATAAGGACAGATGACTTGCAGAAGATAATAACAAAAGTGCGTCCTGGCTTTATTTATAATGTACATAGAGCGCCATGCAAATGTGAGCGCGGAAAAAGTGCACAGCTGCGCATGCATTCAAAGCGATTTCATAATCTTGCATATTGGCTTCGTCATACGCGCACATTATAGGACTACATAATATCATTATACCTGAATGACATCTAGAATTAAGCAGTTAATGCGCCTTCTTGTGCACAATGATGAACAATGAAGGCGCAAATCATCAATCAGGTCTTCTGCTTTGATGACGATGAACCTCACTGAGATCTCCCCCCCTCCTCAAAATAAAAATAAAAAACTTCGGATTTACGCAAATTACAGGGGTCGCCCCATTGAGCTCGGAAAATACGGGAAATAAGAATCAAATCCCTGAGAAGAAAGAAATATATAAAAGGAAATACTGTGAAAATTTCCTTGCTCTATTAAAACATCATTTGTGAAATATTTTTTAAAATAATAACAATTTCACAGGAGGGCTAAAACTTTGCCTTCAACTATTCTTTGCAAAGAAAAGTGACAAAAAAACAAACAAATAAATAAACAAAACTGGATGTTTATTATTTCTTAAAGTCTGCAAAATTATCTCACGTCCGTACGTAAAAAAAAACTACCATCTACATAGGGATAAAGACAAAAAAAACTATTTCTACTTTTCCCCCTTCTTTCAACCATTATTATGTTTTTATAGGCATTCATGGCAGATTTGTGGTACCTTTGCTGATTGGCCCTCCTTCTGGAGACAGTTTCTGACAGACGTTCAACAGGCAGATGAGGAGGAGTTGTTTTGTGTACTCTATATTCTCCTGTTCAGCGGCAGCAGGTTCCAGACACCTGTAGAGAACGAAACCACATTCACAATCCATTTTATTGACATACAGTTGAAGTCAGAATATTATCCCTCCTGAATTATTAGCCCCCCTGTATATTTTTTCCCCAATTTCTGTTTAATGGAGAGAAGATTGTTTTCAACGCATTTCTAAACATAATAGTTTTAATAACTAATTTCTAATAACTGATTTATTTTATCTTTGCCATAATGACAGCAGATAATATTTTACTAGATATTTTTTATGATACTAGTATTCAGGTAAAGTGACATTTAATGGCTTAACTAGGTTAATTAGGCAAGTTAGGGTAATTAGGCATGTCATTGTATAATGATGGTTTGTTCTGTAGACAATGGAAAAAAATAGGGATGCACCGAAATGAAAATTCTTGGCCGAAACCGAAAAAGAGGAAACCAACACCAAAAACCAAAACACCGAAATAAGTGCAGAGGATCCGAACAGAACAAATAGACACACCGCAGACATGCTGCTTCAGACAAACACATGCTGGCCACGGTTTCTGTTTGCATCATCACAACATACTTTTTCGGTTGTTGGAAAAAAATTAACTAGTCCAGGAGACTCGAACAAGCAGAATTATTTTAATGTGACGTGTTGTTTAATCTGCAGTCATACAGCATCTTCAAGAAGTCCACATGTCTGCAAGAGTCTACAGGAGTCTCTTACAAGTCTGCAAGTTTTAGCCCAAGTCTGTAAGCAAGTCTTAAATGAGTCTTGTCTAAAAAGTGTTTGCATGTAAATGAAGTCCTGGGGTCAAGGTAAACAGCATTTTCCCAGCCCTTATCTCATCAACATAAATAAGTGGCATGCAGTGATCAAATGAAGTATTGGGGTCAGCAAGGTAAACATTTGCCCAGCCCTGACCTCATCAAGTTTATTAACAAAAGGGTTTCTTTGGCCTAAAATTATCACTCAAAGACAAAGGAAGAGTCGTTGAGACCCTGCCCGCAGTATTTGCATCACTTTGGCTCAGCCAGTGCTCAGAAAGCAAGGGGTTTTAATGTTTCTCACACCCTAGCTAGAGTTTTGAATGAAATTAGATAATTAAAACCCAAAGAATATAACTTTTCAGTTACATATAGATTATTGTTAATTTGGAACTAGAGTATATAAATTTATATTACCACACGATGATAAAAATCTCTCACTGGCCGAATATTCGGTGCATCCCTAGAAAAAAATATTGCTTAAGGGGGCTAATAATATTGACCTTAAAATGGTTTTTAAAAAATTAAAAACTGCTTTTATTGTAGCCGAAATAAAACAAATAAAACTTTCTCCAGAAGAAAAAAAGATTCTAGGAAATACTGTGAAACATTCCTTGCTCTGATAAACAACATTTGGGAAATATTTGAAAAAGAAAACAAATAAATCACAGAAGGGCTAATAATTCTGATTTCAACTGTACATCAGAGTGTGTTAAATCAGAAGAGCTGTTGAGATTTGGATTATCTATCTTGATTTAACTGAAATAGAACATTCTCGCACAGACGTCAAATTTGCAAACTTGGTATTCAAGATTAATCACTAAAATATTAGAATTTCCATTCAACCCTACATTTTTGCATTTGTTTATTAAACCTCTGAAATTCACAGCAGTACAGTAAAATCTGTATTTGACCCAGTGAGAGTAGTCGTCATACATGTTTGAGTCGTTCATATATTTTTTGAGTCTTTTAACCAGTATTAGGGCTGCACGATACTAGGAAAAACTCACATTGCAATATTTAGTTTTTCTACAATATATACTGCTATATGAATACAACTTCACCAGATGATTGAATAACTCTATTTCGAAAGAACTCTTAGGATAATTTAGGGGAACATATCTGCATAAAATACAATAAACAAATTAAAAACAGCTCAATTTAATAGAACAAGGAATATAAATGAAAAACCCAGGTCTTTATGATTTTCTAGGGAGTCTAAAAGTAGTCAGACGAATGAATTGAATAATCAAATGTAAAATAACAACGTATAGGCTTCTATAGATGTATAGTATGAAAAATTTCACTATGAGGTTAAACTAGAACTGTAGTTTCTGGTCAACTGTAATCCCAACGCTACATATTCTGCGATGTGACTTTTGCGATATCGATGATGAAATGAATATTATTATTTATAGTGTTTCAAACAATATCAGTTTACACTTGGCATATAAAGACACTGAGATCTGCTCGCTACCGTTTGAAAGTGAATCGATGTTTCAAATGCTGTAGAAAATACACTTTAAAGTCAATAGGGGGAGAGAAGCAACCACTAAAAGTGTATCTGTCACTGAATAATTCAATCGATTTTTCAAAACCGCTGATTCATCCACTGAAATATATATCCACTATATATAATATATAGTTTTTATGAGCGAGTTACTGAATCATTTATAAAATCTGGGAAAAAACCCTCAAATACTTTCAATTATATAACAAATTGCTAAATAAAAATCGGATCAAATAAAATTGTTATTGTTTTATTGACTGCAACTTGTTTAAGCTGTCTATTCAGGAGAATCATATCTAATGTATATACAGTATCAGAGAGAGATTTTAAGTGATTGAGATATCAGCAAAACCAGATTTTCAACAATCAAATTTACATTTTATAAATATCAGTTTTCTATAATAATAATAATAATAATAATAATAATAATAATAACAATAAAAATACATCAACAGCAATAAATAATACATAAGATAAAAACAAATCTGAAACAGTTTTTTAAGGTTTACTTATGATAAAAATTTTACCACTTTTGAAGGATTCACATTTAAAAATGTTTCCTTTAAAGTCTCTTCAGATAAAAATTGTTGTCTGATAACACTAAAAATAGGGCATTCCAAAAGTATATGTTTAACACTTTGGTTTCAGTTGCAATATTGACATTTTGGGGGAACTTCTCCTTTTAGTAAATGTTCATGAGTGAGTTTATATACAGTATAATCATATACAGAATCTATATTTTAAAGAAAAAAAATGAGATTTGCCAGTTTATCGAGAATCATGCAGCTTTACTTTATATTTGTGTAAAACATCAGATACCACAGCACAAAAGTAGATGTCATATTAACATACCTTGAGAGCAGATTAAACAGAGCGGGCACAAGATACTGAGCCCTCTTAAGCTTCTTCTTGTGTTGAAGCAGCTCTAAAATTAGGGTCACCCTTGGCCAAGAAACAACACTCTCCTCTGGCACTGCCCCAGATGTGTCTTGTGCTTTTCTAGAAGAAATAAAATTGCAATCTGAATCTTCAAATCTCTTAGAACTGGAATATTTGTGGTGTATTACAAAAGGACATCTACCTCATTTTACTTCTGCGTGTTTGTTGGACTGTTGCAGTAACTTTTTGTTTATCTGCAGGAATCAGCTCATTGGCCACTAGCTCGCCATCCACGGCAATCTAGAAATAGGGGCACAGCAAAACATTTTACAGGTTTGTTACTGCTCTAAATAAGCAAAAATAAATAAATAAATTTCAAGAGTTCACACTTAGCTATTGCGTGATACTAATTGCAGGTTTGGCATGCTGTCCTGGGAGAGAACCCTGAGCTCGGAGATAATTGAGCCCAGGGCTCCAACCTGGTCATTTAGCATGAAACGGGGTCCGAGATCAGATATTTATTGTAGGCTTGGATTCATCTGATCAGTTTAACGATGATTGCAGATGAGAGACCAGCCGCGATCAATCATAGAATGTGTTCCTCTTGAAATTAGTTTATAAAACTTCACAAATAAAACACTTTTCTAATAAATAATTTTAGTTTCATAGAAATTATTTAGTTTTGTTTACTGAAATTATTTAGTATTTTGAGTTTTATAGAAAAAATATGAAGATGAAAACACTTCCCATACCGTTTTAAAGACGCTGTTGATGCTCTGGGCGCAGGCAGGGTTTTTATTCCCGACAAGCAGGTCAAACAAAACAGAAAGAATCTTCTGTTGAATCTTTTCATCTCCAAGAGCAGTGAAGAACGGCTTGGTAATCTGAGGGCACATCAAAATACAAAGAAAAAACTAAGCTCTAAAAATAATCCAGTCAATAATTTCTGCTTGAATAATACTGCTTTTATAGAATACTACTTGAGTGGAAATCAGCAGCTTCACCTAAAGCTTCAATGTGGATGTGTGACCTGGTTTTATATTTGAAATTAGAGAAAATAAAATTTTTAATAAAGGGATCTGTCCAAACATTTTATGAGACATGGCAACCTATGATCAGATATTTTGAAAAAATTAAGACTCTCCCCTTTAACTGATTCATATAAAGAAATCTGTGCAAACAGGTTTAAATGTGATCACCAATATGATTTGGTTTCATATTTATGTACAAGACCACTATAAATGTATCAGATTATTGATTTGTATCATGTAGGTAATTATTTATTTTAATTGTTTTCACAATTGATATTGTATAATTGCAAATGTATACAATACTGCAAAGTTTATTTTTTATTTTATTTAAAAATATATATTATTTTTTTTTTTTCCATTTTGTTTTATTTTTATTTATTTCTGTTGTAATTTTATTTTAATTTTACTTGCTTGTAAATTTATTTCGGCGGCAAGGGTCAAAAAAGGGAAAAAAAAAAAAAAATTGCAACCTTGATTGTACAAAATGTTTTGTTAAAGCTTGGAAAATAATCAAAAACAAATGTTTAAAAAAAAAACTAAAAAAAACATATAGGGAATATAAAGGGCGCATAAGGGAACAAATGTGTTTAAGGGTGAATCTCAAAGAATAGTTCTGGTCATACAAAATCTGTGAATTGGAAATGTACAGTTTTTTTCATGGCATTTAAGCACATGTACTACATCATCCTGACTGTAATTAATTAATTATTGAATCACTATTAAATGAAATGATAAAAGTTTTATTAGTGGTTTTGAGGGCGGCTTTGTGATGAACAGCTTCTAAAACCCAAAACCTTTCTTAAACATCCACCAACCTGCTCCAGGGCAGTAATCTGGAAACTGGGGATTGTAGGGTAGGGCTTGGCGGAGGTGTGCAATGCCCTAATGAAGACCTCTAGGCATCGAGGGTCTTTGACCAGTAAAGGCGCCGACGTCTCATTGAACTTGCTCAACAAGAGCTGCAGAAGAAGAGCCTCGTCTGGCAGGAAGGTACAAGAGTCTGAAGCACACTGTTCAAGAAGACGCTCCACAGCAGGAAGAAGAACAGACAAAACAGGCTGAAAAAAAAGAGAGCATTACCATAATAAGAAACACACACAAAAAAAAAACAAAGCCTGGAGGCCTAGTAACTACACAAGCCATTGTCCAATGGTTTTGCTTAAAGGGATAGTTCACCCAAAAAGACATTATTTTGAAGAATGTTAGAAATCCAGTAACGATTGACCTCCACAATATTTGTTTTTCCTACCATGGATGTCAATGGCTACTAGTCTCGCGCCGGTCTTGAGTGGGAGATTTGAGAAGTGGTCATCTGAAGAGCTGATTGAAAGTTACAACGTGCAAATTAACTCTTTCTTCTCAAGGTTAAGACTCAGTTATAACCAAGAATTATGTCCACCAGTCCGACTTGACGAACATTCAATCGGTTATGCTTTGGAATGTAAACATTGGGGAAACTGTGTCTGTAACTTTCTCATTGTGCTGCATCTTAAAGTAAAAACATCTTATTCCTGCGGTCTGTGTTTTTAATATGAATCAAACAAAAAAGGATGATGAAATCACACTGCTCTTGACTGAATAGCTATATCAGGGTATATACAGGAATCAGAGAGAGAAATTCAATACCTTTTAAAATCTTTTTTAAGACTCTTTCCATACAATTTAAGACCTTATGGGCACTTTAGGTTTCAACCAGTAACATTGGCGACATTATAACCTACTGTATCTTTACGAAATAATGAATGTAAGAAACTAATCCTAAACTAAAACCTTATTCATATCATGAATAAAAATGCTAATCCAGCAGGTGGCGCCTATTGACCTTATTCTGCAATGCGGAAGTGCGCTCATTTTTGCGGTTGTTTTAGAACTTCCAATTCAGTCGCCAATGGGAGAAATGACTAGGAATGATAAACGGCAGAAAACGGTTATACAATATATCGTTTCAGCATCGATATCGCAATGTGAACATCCGCAACAGACCCTTTTCACATGACGTCACACGGTGTCCGGTTTCACTCCATGCAGTGTATTGTTACTTCCGCCTACACAGAAATCCCTGACTCACCCAGTCAGTTGTATATTTACTACAGATACGGTTAGACTGTGACTACAGCTGTTTTTTGTTGTTTGCATTCAAGGTGAGACATCTGACATTTAAAAAAACAACAACAACTTACAGATCATACAGATTTCAGCTTGAACCAAGAAAATGGGACTTTAAACAGAGTCTATTGCTTTGTGTTGCTGTCTTTACTGCAGAGGAAGTTGGTATGTACTTGTCAGTATTTGTCAAATAAAGATTTCAGATGTTTACACGGGTGCTCAACATTTTTTTATGTCAGATTTATTTTTATTACTATATATTTTGTGTTCTGAAGAATAAGCAATAAATGAATCTATGGGTGTTTTACTGTGGTTGTTTACAGTGGACACATTCATATTATTCACATTCTCAGATCTGTGACTTTTTTTTCTATATAGGTATTTTATTCATGAACAAACATTTATGTCTATTTAATATTTAAATTAAATGAAATAGAATATCAGTGTTGTATGTGATTCTTACTCATCAAACTAAATCATTATAAAAAATTTAAATGGCAAAAATAACACCAAGAAGATGCCATTTTAATTCAGTATTATTCGATTATGAGTTTATTTGTAACATTATTAATTAAAAGGTAATACAGATATCAAATTAAATCCACCCAAAAGGTGGTGGTAGGACATAATTAATTCATTCAAATGGAGAAACTGAACAAAACATTAATAGATCAGTAAATAATAAATGATGAAACTGGTTGCATTTAAAGACATACCAGGTAATATAAGAAGATTTAATAAAGAATTGTACTCATGCTGGAACACTTACATATAACAGATCATATAAATTTATATTCAGAGCAGGATTAAAGTAAAAATAAAATAGAAATAAACTTAATAAGTGAAAAGGTTGCAAACATATACTTTCCTTGATAAACAACAGCTTATTCCTATTTTTAATAACTTAAAAAATAATTTTTAAACTCAGAAAGCAGTTCAGTATTGAAAGAGAAACATTTGGACACATGTCTAATACCAATAATAGTCTTAAATCAGATCGTGCAATGTTAATATTTTTATTTGTAAATTTTCCAGAGAAGTCTGCCATTCATTCAAAGGTAAACCGGAACTAAAAATACACTGCGCTGCCGATAGGGGGAAGTGAAGTGACGTCATTGTGAAAAGGGTCTATAGTCACATTGCGAGTATATGCAATGCTGAGTCTGGATTTTAATTTATAATTTCGCAAGTGTTTTTTGAGGCATGTTTGAGGGTTTTGAAAGCATTCAGGCCTAAGAAATTGAACTGTTTTATACTTTGACAAATTAATATTAATAAATTCTATTGAACTGTTTATAAAACGAAGACTATGCAGCATTATTTTACATTTGTTTATCCAACTACTGTATACCTGAATACAGTTTGACTGTTTATATAATTTGTTTCTTTTCTTTATTGAATTTATCTATGCTTTTAGATTGTTGCTTATATTTTATGCATATGCACTCCCCTACATAATAATCCCAATCAATCTAAAATTACCAATTCTTTCCAAATAGTATTCAACACAATAGTCAACACATCTAGCAAAATTTTATTCATATCGCAATATATATCGCAGAATAAAAAAATATCGCAATGTCAGATTTTTCCAATATCGTGCAGCCCTAATGAGAAGTTTGTATCGTTGCACCTCTGGTAGAGACAAACTACAACACTGATGACATTACCTCTCCATGAACGTCCTGAACGGCCCGCAGAAGTGTTTTGGAGATGTAGGCAGGACAGAAGGGTGACTGTAAACACTGAAGGAGCTGCTCAACTGATGCCAACTTTTTGTTCTTATCTTTCCGTAAAACTGCCTCTTCGTAGAACTTGGACAAGGCCTACAATAAAACAAGTCATTTGCGTATAAAAATTAGTGAGTGCAAATGTGTCCAAAAACCAATAAAAACATCAAAATGCCAATTAAAACACATCATCTTTTGTATTTGCTTAAAAAGACTGTCCTTATTATTAAAAAATTAATAAATAATAAACAAAAATCAACCAATTCAGGGACGAATTTTGCCCTTAAAAACTTTAGACAATGCCAAAAAAAAAAAATCTGAAGTCTTTTTTTGTTGTTGTTTAAAGTCAAGCTTAAGACCCACTTGTTCAAAATGGCTTTTAATGGCAAGAATTGCATTCCTGGATCAAAGCAAACTCAAGTGCAGGTTGCCAGATTAAGGACCAACAGACGCGTGCCTGACTATCGAGACTAAAGGCTGATTTAAGTCATGTTCTAAAGTTTTTGTTCTAACCAACATTAGAATTTAGAACTGTGACTCAGTGCAAGCCAACAAATATCAATCATTCAGCATGTACATTTAATAATGTTAAAGAGGTTTAATATGTATTAATTAGATCATAAACCTTACAATTTTGTAAGTGAGTGCATATTCTGTGCTTCTCAATGGCTGTATTTAAATTTCTGTCGTGTTTCATCTGGTGCAAACAGCCAAATTGCGTACCACTGCAAATTTTGTTACATAGTGTGTTGCTAGGATACGGGGTTACAATGTAACCTGCTCACCTAATGTTTACGCTCGTAATATTTATATTATTTGCTAATTAATAACCACCTCATGTGGAACTCTGAATCTGTGTCTCATTTCGGAGTCTGCTACTGTACACCGGAGGTCACATCCACATTCCATGGAGGCATGCTTTGAGAGCCTTTCTGACTGAATGAATGAAATACGCTGTTTTCCAACAAGGCAAACCGGGGTGCTGAAATATAATTGACTAAAGTGGCAGTGGGCGGGTTAAAAGAACCAAAACAAAGAGAGCCTTCCGGCAGGAAAAGCACATGTTCAAAGCAGAATATCTGACTTCAGCATTGTTTTTCAGATAAACAAAAATGTTCACTCATTACGTTCTTAAATATCTGCAAATATATTATGGTATTTTTATGCTTTAGAAGAGTTAAAAACAAGAAATGTCGATAAAATACAGTAAAACATTAAAGGTGCTGTATGTATACAGGTGCTGTATGTATACAGCACCTTTAATGTTTTACTGTATTTTATCGACATTTCTTGTATTAATTTGGCATTGTTTGCTTTCTAGTTGTGTTGTATAATTTGGTTTTACTGGTGTAAAGCACTTTGATCAACCTTGGTTGTAATAAGGTGCTATATAAAGGTTGATTGACCTTGATTGATAAACATATTTGATTACAACATTTCTAGGATTTTCACAACAAACAGGAGAGACAAAAACTAAAGAAAAGTTTATCGAAGCTGTATTTAGTTTTGACTGACTTGGGTGAGATATGAGGAGTCAGCAATGATCTCCTCTGATGATTTGAGGAGTTTCTCCATGAGCGGATGATAAGGCGAAGAAACGACCCCAGAGAGACACTGGAGCACAGCGATGGCAGCTCTACGAACTTCACACACGCCTGAACACACACACACCAGCAGAGACGGCACCACTGCAAATACACAAACATGGAGAGATGCACATTAGTCATGGTGGAGAATTAATTCTCTTTGGGGGAGAAATAAAATTTAAATAAAATTAAATAATAATAAAATTAAATATTATGCAGTGAATTTTTTTTCGCATTACTTTATATCAAATTCAACATAATTTAGGATTCAACAACATATTTAATATCTATTTAATACATTGAAAGTGAAATTTGAGTGAATTTACATGCTTTGAGCTTAATCTTGTAAAAAAAAAAAAAAGATTTTTGGATTTGGAAAAAAACATTGTAAATGAGTTGTAATTCAGAAAGACAAAACTATTTCGTGCCCTCATAAACAACACAAGAAAAGATCTCAAAATTACTACTCTATAAGTAAATTAAATGAATAATAAGTTAACTATTCAATAAGTAAATTAATTAAATTCAGTAAGTGAAGTACAAGTACAATTTGAGTGAATATACAAACTTGCTTTGAGCTTAATCTCCTAAAAAACTGACTTATGGGTCTGTAAAAACGTACTTAGGCAAACATATTTTGTGCTCTCATACCAAGGTTATAATAGATTTAGATTTTTCATTAGTTTATTTTGTTCTGACTTTTTGTTTTCAAATTCAGTTAGTTTTAATTAGTTTTTAGAGGAAGATTTACTCGTTTTTATATTTTGAAATTGCTTCGTTTTAGTTTAGTTTTTATTAGTTTCAGTTAGTGACTCAATTCCGATTTTTTTCTCCCATGTGGCACAGATCGGATATGGCCCATGTACGTGTAAGCAGGAAAAAATCAGATGGATTCCGATTTACTCAAATCAGATTCAGGCCTTGTTCATATGTGGAAATTTATCCGATATGAATCGGATCCGTGCCCTCATGTCTGCAGTGTAAGCAGGTAAATCGGATTTTCACCTGTCAATGCGAGTCGCGCGTTATTAAAAACCATAGCGAATGATGTCAACTCTGAAGCTTTCATTTCGGAACAGACTTCAGAGTCCCAAACCTTAAATCTCATACACGAGGACTAAAAAAGCTTTTATATTGTCATGTAGCACAAATATTTAAGCATGTTAACGAGAGAGAGAGAGCGCAACATCCGCCACGTAACTAATATAAACTAATATAAAACTGCTTACATTACGTGCATAAATCACGCCATGGACATTACATTAAGATGCCTAGTGGTTTAAAAAGGCCTAGATTAAAAGAAGATGGCAAAATGAGAACTTTTCTGTCATAAACTATAGTAAAACAACTTGTCAAAAATAATAATAAAACAAATAACTAAACCATGCGAACACATTAAATACAGGAATGGAGAAAAAAGCAGTCTTTTATTATCAGCTGTTAGTTTGCGCCCGCTCTTTTTTTTTTTTCCCTGGTCATTGTAAACGCAGACAATCGGATGCGAGTCACTTTTAAAAATGTAAGCAGGTCATCAAATAAATCGGATACAGTCACAAAATCGTAATTGACCATCAAGATCTGCAGTGTAAACGCAGCCAAAATGACGTTATTGTATTGAAAATATTGGTAGCATTACATAATATTCATAAACATTTTAGAAAACCAAAGCCTGTTTTATGTAAAATTACTTGATTTAGCTAAATTATTTGATCTAATTATTTTGAAATGATTGTCCAATTTATTTTATTGCAGTTTTTGTGTGCCTGAAGTTTTTTTTTTTGATATATTTTTATATTTATGCTATTACTATCATTCAAACACACAAAATATATAACAATTGCATCTATTGTTTTGACCTATTATTTATTTTCTTAAAAAAAAGTTACTCAACATTATTACCTATAAATATAATCACAATATATAATATTATAATATATAATTAAGTACTCGATCGTCTAAAAAAAGAATTACAAAACAACTGACAGTCGGTCCTTCCAAATGTTAATTCACCATATCCAGTGTAGAAGATGTTCACTCAGCTAAAACAATACAAAAAGCCACATGACTAACTGTAAGTGTAACTAAAGGTAAATGCCAATATACCTGGTGAGGAATCTGACGCCAGCAGGTTGAGGGTTTTTACAGGCTGCCTGGGCAGAAAAGCCTTTCCCACATAAAGAGCCTGAGTCTGAAGAATGGCACTGACTCGACAATCCAACTGATCGCCTAAATTGCTGTTGTAGCCCCATAACAGAGACAGAAACTTAAACAGGATCATCGGCTCATTCAGGTGCACCTGGAAAGTGAAAAAGACCAAAAGATTAAAATTAATCAGCAAAATGGGTAGCGCTGTCGCCTGACAGCAAGAAGGTCGCTGGTTCGAGCCTCGGCTGGGTCAGTTGGCATTTCTGTGTGGAGTTTGCATGTTCTCCCCGTGTTCGCGTGGGTTTCCTCCGGGTGCTCCGGTTTCCCCCACAGTCCAAAGACATGCGGTATAAGTGAATTAGGTAGGTTAAATTGTCCGTAGTGTATGTGTGTGAATGAGAGTGTATGGGTGTTTCCCAGTACTAAGTTGCAGTTGAAAGTAAAACATATGCTGGATAAGTTGGCGGTTCATTCTGCTGCAGCGACCCCAGATTAATTAACTAACTGAGAAGTGTGATGCTGTGTTCATGGGCAGGGCTTCTGTCTGCCTGGTGACTCTAGCTAGACTTGTTGCTAAATGGCTAACATGGATTTTATTGAGAGAGTAGCTGTGCTTTAGGAATGCTGAAAAACAGCGTAGATTCATTCAGCGCCGTGTCTGAGTCCACTAGATCCATTCAGAGGTGCACCCAGCTCTGTGAGTTTATCAACTCCTCCAAAAACTATACCTGGATGATGGAAGCTTTCAGTGGTGCTTCAGACTGTGTGATGAGCTGTTGTCCGGTGTCGGCAAGAGGATTTTCCCTCAGGACACCAACAATAGGCACTATGTCATAATCACGACCCTACATGAGCAAGGCCCTGATTGATTAACGCAGCGCGAATGTCCGCTAAAAGTTCAGATTTTCCAACTCAAGCGATTCGCGCGTTAAGCATGTCAAACGAGCAAAACACTCAATTCACAGGATAGTCGTGCCTTTGCATTGACTTAACATGTAAATCACTCGCTTTATCCATGTCTGGTGTGAACGCACCATAAAAACTGAATCTCGATCAAAAGCAGATTGGATTAATAAACATATGCAAATCACCATAATTTATAATAAATGTTGCGTGGGTATTTGAATTGAGATCCCGGATTGTGAAGCTATACACTGAATGTATTAATGCAGGCTAAACAACTAGTGACAGAAAACACCTTTAATAACCTAAGAAAGCATTTAGGTGCTATCACAACTTCTTCTGTCATCATTATAGTTTACGGGAAAGCCAAAATGATTTCATTCATGCAATTTGAACGATGCGGGAAGCGATCTCTCATCGATCGTTACAAATTTAGGATTAATCTACAATTTAAAAAAAGTTATTAATCCGCAGGCCACGTGCGTTCGGAACCATGGGTTGGGATCCGTACTGTTACACCCCCACTGAATACATGTCTACTATATAGAAATCAATGGCGACGACTTTTCAACAATCTTTAAAATATCTTTAGTAATTAACAAAAGTTAACACTGTTACACATGCTCCATGTACTTACTATAGCAATAACATCAAATCTTGCATAATTACATGCGATTAAACCTAACCCTCATCCTTCCCTTATCCCTACATGTACTTAATTACCACTACTTAGTACTTAAATGGATAGTTCCACACAGACACAATAAAAAAATAAAAAAAACAGTGTAATTGATGAAAAAACATAATTTTAGACAAAATAATGAGCCCTCTTGTTAAAAAGCCATTCTTTTCAAATATTTCCCAAGTGCTAAATGATTAAGTCTAGAAGGGATACAGCTGCGGATACTTACATGAATATAGCATAATTTTTGTGACACTGTACAACTATAATTAATATTTTTTACATTACTGTGAGGGTTGGGGTAGGAATAGATGTTAATAAAATACAATTTAATGAGTAATTTAATAAATAGTATGAATAATACTTGGTATAATTACTGTTTTAACATTTCTTTGGTGGTTGGGTTTAGGGTTGGGGTAGGGGTTAATAAAATACAATTAAAATGGGTAAATTAATAAGTAATAAAAATAATTCTTGTTAACTTCCGGCCACAGCTGTATCCCTTCTAGCAACAACCCTTCTAAGCGGAGAAGAGGCATTTTTAAACATAATAATCTTTAAAATAACTAATTTATTGCCATAACTAACCTTTTGCCATGATGACAGTTCATAATATTTTACTCGTTATTTTGCAAGACACTATTATTCACGGTAAAAAGTGTCATTTAAAGGCTTAACTTGGTTAATTAGGCAAGTCATTGGCCAAGAGGGGTTTGTTCTGTAGTCAATAATAAAAAAAATCTAAAGGGGCTAATAATATTATTGACCTTAAAAATGACTTTATGCAGAAGACAAAATATAACAGGAAATACTGCGAACATTTCCATACACTGTTAAACATCCCATTTTTTAAAAGTTCATATAGGAGGGCTAATAATTTTGTCTTTAACTCTATAAGGTTGAGGGAATATAAATAATAAATGAGACAATTCCCATTTAGGTAAACTACAATATCAATTGAAGTGCAGTTTGAAGTCATTGAAAAACCTTAAGCATACAGCTCTCTGCTAAACATTATCTGTAAAGAGAGTCCAGTACCTGTAATAGAGGCTGCATTAGGCTCCTAAAGCAGGGAGCCAAGGACCCCTGACTGGCCCCTGAAATCACCACATCAAACAGACGACAGAGGAGACGCAGGTAACAGCAGGTAGTAGTCTCCATTTTCTCTGGGTTCCACCATGGCTCATCTGAAAAACAATTTTGTTATATAGTAATTTCAAGGAATGTAACGATTCTCACAATGTCACTCAACTCACAATTTGGTTTGTTTAATCAAAAGTGACAATAAAGACTACATTTATTTATATTTTTTGTACTTTTGAACTTTTTCAGTGCTGAAAAAGCATATTATAATTTTACAACATTGTCACAAATATCTTAACATATATATTAATAACAATACCTTGCAATCAAAGAAATAAATGACACTTTGCTTAGTGAGCATAAGTGACTTCTTTTAAAAACGTTTTATAATCTTACCAATCTAAAAATTGTCAATGGTAGTACATAAAGACGAAGAACAAAATGACTTAATAAAATACTTTAACTATGTGAATGTTTCTACTTTCACATATCATTTAGAGTCAACTCACAGTGCGGAGTTAAATAAGAAGCTCTGTACCTTTAAATGTTGAATCTGGACATTTGAGGGCCGTGATGAAAAGCCGCAGAAGAGACAGCAGAAGAAGGCCTTGTTCTCGCTCTGCACTGAAACCACAGCTGATTTTCTGCAGAAACTCGCCCAAAGCTACACAGACTGGCAGACACTCATCTGCGGTCTCATTAGATGCCTAACAAGACAAAAACTAACATTAATATCAGACTCAAATTTTAATTATATAACAGACATCTCATAAAGTAAAATTTAAAAAGCTATATATAATAGATTAGAAGCAAGCGTATGGGTGAAAATTAGTAATCAGCAGCAGTCAACAGTGAAAGTACAAGGTGGAAATATTAACAAGAGGTTTTTATTTTTCATGATTCAAGTAATACAATCGGTCTAATCAATAAAAATTTGCATTTCGGTTTTCTTGATGTATATTACAAGGTTGATGATTCAGTTTTTTTAGAGTGTTTTAAACTTGAACAAACTCAAAATAACACAAATTTATAATTTTGGAAATTTTATTGTAATTGTCTATCAGGGTCACATATGATAACAATAAACAAAGTAAGTCGCACAGATATATTTTTGGAAATAGCCAAAATTGGTCAAAAAATAAATAAAATTTCATTACTTTCAATGTCTGGTACAGACCTTTTAAAATGCCATGATATTACCGATCCGTGAGAACTCTTAATATATGAACTCTATATGAGATCTATATAAATATATATCTCAAATATCACAAGCCAAAATTCGGATACACTTTATTTTAAGGTGACTGAGTAATATTAATTAATTACATGTATTTTCTATATGGTAGGGGTTAGAATGTGGGTTAGGTTAAGGGTTAGTTACATGTAATTACGTATAATTTATTGTAGTTACTATGGAACTTTTTCTTCGTTGCTGCATGGAGGGTGCCATAGTGATCAGCGCCTTCCGGTAGGATGCTTAGAACTTCCGTTTAGAACTGTCTTCAGCGAGAGCAGCGTTTCTTAACTGGGAGTCAATACTGTTTTGAGTGGCTTACGGAGTGTTTTTGTGATGCAAACTAATTTTGAAAGATGTGTGTTAAAGCTGTTATGTTTCTGTCAGATGCGGTCCAAGCGCGCAAGAAAAAAAACTTTATCCTAATTCAGTGTCTGCCGTCATATAAAATGTTGAAATATAGCGTCAGTGTTCCCTACATGTCAGCTGTTATACTGTTCTCAGCAAGCTCTTCAATGCACACACACACAATACATCCCTGCATTATAGAGCAAACCATATTAATGTACTGGCATGAAACTAACAGGTATGTAAGCTATGCAATTTCCAAAAATTACCAATAAAAGTATGTTACTGATACTATTCTGGCTGCTTTGCATGTTGATTCTAATCAGGAGCCATTTAGGTTTCATTTAGTTTGTACAGTCGTGGCCAAAAGTTTTGAGAATGACACAAATATTAGTTTTCACAAAGTTTGCTGCTAAACTGCTTTTAGATCTTTGTTTCAGTTGTTTCTGTGATGTACTGAAATATAATTACAAGCACTTCATACGCTTCAAAGGCTTTTATCGACAATTACATGACATTTATGCAAAGAGTCAGTATTTGCAGTGTTGGCCCTTCTTTTTCAGGACCTCTGCAATTCGACTGGGCATGCTCTTAATCAACTTCTGGGCCAAATCCAGACTGATAGCAACCCATTCTTTCATAATCACTTCTTGGACTTTGTCAGAATTAGTGGGTTTTTGTTTGTCCACCCGCCTCTTGAGGATTGACCACAAGTTCTCAATGGGATTAAGATCTGGGGAGTTTCCAGGCAATGGACCCAAAATTTCAACGTTTTGGGGCCCGAGCCACTTAGATATCACTTTTGCCTTATGGCACGGTGCTCCATCATGCAGGAAAATGCATTGTTCTCCACCAAACTGTTGTTGGATTGTTGGAAGAAGTTGCTGTTGGAGGGTGTTTTGGTACCATTCTTTATTCATGGCTGTGTTTTTGGGCAAAATTGTAAGTGAGCCCACTCCCTTGGATGAGAAGCAACCCCACACATGAATGGTCTCAGGATGCTTTACTGTTGGCATGACACAGGACTGATGGTAGCGCTCACCTTTTCTTCTCCGGACAAGCCTTTTTCCAGATGCCCCAAACAATCGGAAAGGGGCTTAATCGGTAAATATGACTTTGCCCCAGTCCTCAGCAGTCCATTCGCCATACTTTTTGCAGAAGATCAATCTGTCCCTGATGTTTTTTTTGGAGAGAAGTGGCTTCTTTGCTGCCCTTCTTGACACCGGGTCATCTTCCAAAAGTCTTCGCCTCACTGTGCATGCAGATGCGCTCACACCTGCCTGCTGCCATTCCCGAGCAAGCTCTGCACTGGTGGCACGCCGATCCCGCAGCTGAATCCTCTTTAGGAGACGATCCTGGCGCTTGCTGGACTTTTTTGGACACCCTGAAGCCTTCTTAAGAAGAATTGAACCTCTTTCCTTGAAGTTCTTGATGATCCTATAAATTGTTGATTTAGGTGCAATCTTAGTAGCCACAACATCCTTGCCTGTGAAGCCATTTTTATGCAACGCAATGATGGCTGCACAGGTTTCTTTGCAGGTCACCATGGTTAACAATGGAAGAACAATGATTTCAAGCATCACCCTCCTTTTAACATGTCAAGTCTGCCATTCTAACCCAATCAGCCTGACATAATAATCTCCAGTCTTGTGCTAATCAACATTCTCACCTGAGTTAACAAGACGATTACTGAAATGATCTTAGCAGGTCCTTTAATGACAGCAATGAAATGCAGTGGAAATTTTTTTTCTGGATTAAGTTAATTTTCATGGCAAAGAAGGACTATGCAATTCATCTGATCACTCTTCATAACATTCTGGAGTATATGCAAATTGCTATTATAAAAACTTAAGCATCAACTTTTCCAATTTCCAATATTTATGTAATTCTCAAAACTTTTGGCCACGACTGTATTGTGTAGTATTACCATGGTATGTGTTTTTCTGTAATTTCAAAATGCCACTTTATTTTCACTTTGTGCCACTCTTTCAATCCATGTGTTAGTGGGACAGTATGTGTGTGTGTCAAACATTATGGTGAATTACATTTGTTTGGGTTGCTTACATATTTGAAAAAAAGAGAAAATGATTTAGCGATGACGAGGCTCCATTTAAACAGCACAAGGTGTCGTCTGACAATGAGGGAAAAATGCCTCGCAGCATCCCATTAGATCGCATTTTTAAAAATAATCAATCAAGGAGGTGGCGCTGATCGACAGCAGTATTAGTTCGAAGATGTTAAAAGCAAGTAAAATAGATAGATAAATAGAAACTATGGTTTCAAAGTTGTCTGACTCTTTATACGCATCAGCTGCCAACCGGAAGTTCAAAGCATCCTCCTTACGCATACACGCAAAGCATAATGGGTAATTTTACGTTCTAAGAAAAAGGTCTATAGTAAATGCATGGAAGATCTGTAACTACATCACCTTAAATAAAAATGTTACCCAAAATTCTCTTAAAAATGGTACTGGCCAGAATTGCTTAAATCAGTGTATTTTGTAGCTGAATGTTTTTTTTTTTCATTTGCGCTGACCTGTTCAGGCTGGATGGTGTAGGCCTGCAGCAGTAAAGGCTCCAGTAGTTTATACACACTCTGTGCGGTGTGGAGGTGCTGGCTCTCCGTCATGGACTGCAGACTCTGAAGCAGAGCAGAACTGAACACCACAAACGCTGCTCTGTCCCGCACACTGCTGCCCTGACGGCTCAGGATATCACACACATTCTCCAGCTGAAAGACACATACAAAACACTATTCAGACTGAGCAAAGCTGATGCTGGCTCTAGGCCTGTCACAATATCATTTTTTTTGTTGTACGATATATTGCACCAAAATATGTTACGATAAACAATATTATTGTCATTTTAGGACCATTTTATTCCACTCATTATATAATACCAGAATGACAATATAATATCATCACAATGCAAGTACACTCTTCCAAAGAACACATCATATTTTATTATGAAGAATATTTCATTTAATTATAGCCATTTTAACAATTTAATAATAAGGCTTTGGAATCAGAAAACACATATCCTAAAAAATTATAATAAATGTTAACAAAAAAGTGCAAGGTAAAAAGTAACAGAGGCTGTGATATCTGCTACCAGATTTATTTTCAGTTGTCAGACACCCACATGAAAATATACTATAGTAATTTATAGTAAATACTATAGAGTTTTTTTTAACCATACTGACACTGACACCTCCAATAGTGATCGAGAATCGGCTAAAATGTTGCTAGAATTGGTTTTTATGTACGGGCGATATATATTGCACCACCAAAAATTATTGATGTCATGTCCATGTGTTGTGCAATAAGTCAATATATTGATTACTGTGACAGTCCTAGCTGGCTCTATATTAAAAAAGCATTTCAGAACTTAATATTAGCATTTATATCTTATATAGATAGCATTATTTAGATTTAGGGATATTGATTCAGACGTCCCACTTTGATTCAATTCAAAGGCATTCAATTCAGTGAATACAGATGTAATACGAGTGTTACTGATATTTCTAAAAATGATCAGTAGACACTTTATTTCAGATGCATGTGTACATTAAAGGTGCCCTATAAAGAAAATCTCTTTATACCTAGACATAGAGATGAAGATCTTGGGTTCAGGATTAAATTCTATCATTTTACATGGGCTCGGTTTGCGCAGTAAATGAGCTGTCGTGTGATGTGTTTCACTTAACGTAAAATAGATGCCAAGGAAGTGAAACAGAGGCGATTATGTTTTGTTTGCACCAGCAGCTACAGTAAAGATTTGTCAAATTATAGCTGAATATTAATTGAGGCTTAAATGCATAATGTTGACAGAGTACAGGCTAATGTTGCCATTATTATTTTATTAAATTTCAGCTGATATTCACCGTTGCACTGAGGCTGGATTGTGGAGAGAAGTGGCAAAGGAAATCCCACGGAGATTATTTGTCTTAATTCCGTTACTGCCAAATACCCATCTTAATTTAGAATCTATCTTAATTTAATTTGTTAAGACTCATTTTTATTGGCACATACCGTTGACCTACTTAGGTTATTACTTAGAGTGCTAAAATATGTTACGATGTTACAGAGAAGTTTTTTATTTTTTTGATCCAAGTTCCAAGCAAACAAGGGTTGTCATAAGTATTGAGTTTGGTACCAATCGGTAAAGAAATTGAAAAGAAAATGGTTCATTTCACGCTAACTTTTGAACGTTGTTGAGCGTGTACTTAAACACCGCTGATTGGCTATTGTGTTCACATGCTCAACAGAAATGACTGAGATTGGATGTGACGGTCATCGGTTCACCATTCTTCACCGTTTGTGTTTGAGTACGCGCTCAACATCGCTCAAATGTTGGCAGGAAATGGAAGGTTTTTTTTAATTGCACTACCGATTGGTACTGAACTCGATACTTTTGACAACCCTTAAGTGAACTATAGCCTATGTTAATAAATTATGTTAAACATGTTTAAAGGGCACATATTTTACTCCTTTTCAAGATTTAAGATAAGTCTTTTGTGTCTCCAGAATGTGTCTGCAAAGTTTCAGCTCAAAATACCCACCAGATTATTTATTATACTTTTCTGAATATGGGAATTTTCAGCTCTGAGCACACTGTAGCTGTTTTTATTGCCTGTGCCTTTCAGGGTTCATACACATTTTTACTACTAAAATTTCATGACTTTTCCATGATTTTTCCAAGACTTTCAAGTAAATTTTCATGACCTAATGTTTCATGCAATGTCTACATAAGCGTGGTAAAAAACAATACATGTTAAAATTTATTACAGCATATCGTAAAACACACAACAATCTATTTAGTTTCAGCTTATATTTATATCTATGTAAAATTGATTTAGATGATGCTTACACCGCACTAATAATGTGAGAGTATGTGATTGGCCAAGGACAGAAAAGTAGTAAAGACAACTAACCTATATTCAAGTATACAGATATCTGTTTTCCATGACTTTTCCAAATCTTTGTGGGTTTTTCTGATTTTCCCAAAACTTTTCCAGGCCTGGAAAATGCCATGTCAAAATTCCATGACTTTTCCAGGTTTTCCATGACCGTATGAATCCTGGCCTTTAATACAAATGAGCTAGTTCTCCCTGCCTACTGTTCCCATGTGCGTGTCAGAGCCATAAAATAAAATTTCAGGGATTTGGATCCTATTTTAACATCAGGAAATAAAAAAAAAGAAACTTATTGTGTTTACATCACTCCAGTATGACTGTGGGCACACTATACCTACACACAGTTCTGTCCAAATAGCTTCCAAAAGTTGGTTTTCATCATAGGTGCCCTTTAAATGTCTCATTCTTGGCAGAAGCTGTGTGCATGCACACATTTGAATGATGTTGGGCAGTAAATGGGTTCAGGCTTTTAAAAACAGTCAATCAAAATGTCGAGCTTGGGCCGAATTCTGTCGAGCGCGGGCCCTGTTGGGGTTAACTTTTAAGCCCTGCTTACATCTCTACCTAGGATAGTCGAAAAATAAGGTTTCAGTTCAATGGCAATACCGTGAGCCTCAAACACCATTGTTTCCTCGATCTCATGTAAATTACTCGAGTGTAAAGCCCCAGTAAAAAACAGGGCATTCAGAACACAATACAGACTGTTACGCTGCTCACGAGTGTCTGCTTTTATATTTGGTGTTTTTTTTTTTTTTTTGCTTAGATTAATATTTGCTGGTAGAGAAAATCTATTCGTTCACTTCTGCTATTTATACTTTTGACTTTGCATTTCAAATTATACTTTAATTGCACTTAACCTGCAAACTGAAATAGAGACTGTATAAAAAGCATGCAAACACACTGACAGTTATAGGTACCATAGATTGCTATGGGTCAATGATGCTACCATTCGGCTCAAATCCATACATTTCCCATTTCTGGCTGTTCTTTCTATGAGGAAATTTCTGTAGAAGCACAGGCCAGGTGTGTTTCTCGTCGGTTAGTAATGCTATACCTTATTGCAGAACAATTAAAGAGAAATCACTAATCATGTGTGACATGGCGGTCAGTGGGAGAGAGTAATGTTTTGCCTGCAAAGTGGGTGTTAATCTAATGGTGTGATGTCACGAGAAAACTATCAATTAACAATACTGGAAACAGTTGATGGACAAAAGAAAAAAAAAAGAAAAAAATTTTTTTCGAAAGAAACATGAGGTTGAAATGACATGACAAACCTTCTTTTTGAGCTTGAACCAGAGACGTTTTACACTTACAGTGTTGCGTTTGGTTGCATGATCCATGTTTGCCAAGTTCTTGATCAGAGTTGTTGTGAGCATTTCGTTTGCCACACCAAGCATATCAGACTCTGAGGTTTTGGCCAGAACAACCTTCAGCACTACGAATAAACACAATAAATACAGAATTCATTTAAATCTACCAACTTGCTATTCTTCTAAAACAACTTTCTATTCTTAATTAAGCATTAACATGAAGAATAAATTTTATTTTAAATAAAAATAAAATAAATATCACAGCTTAGGTTTGACCATCCCATCAAATCCAAGTAGATTACATTTATTTTTGGCTGATCATCTATATATTACTCAGAAATATGTACATTTATGAAAGTTAAACACTGTGACATTGCTACTTGGTGATTACAAGAAGATACCACTCTAGAGCAGTAATAATAATAATAATAATAAAAATAATAATAATGAGCATCTTTTGAAATACAAAATAATAATAAAAAACATAATTTTTATTCAGCTCACCAAGTTGCAAGTACCATAATTATGAGATGATTTTATACTCTGAGCTTGGAATTTAAATTGTGTAATCCTACAGCAATACTATCTATCTATGTCTAAATGAATTAGCAAATGTGAACTGAGAAAAAAAAGAAAAGAAAAAAAAAACATTAAATGTCTTATTTGAAACTACTATTGAATATATCATAAACATAACATGCAACAATAGATATTAGAATTTTTTACAAATGAGAAAATCGAATGCAAACTTAGAATACAAGCACAGGTAATTGTAATTTATTTATACCTTGCCATGTTTGTTTTTGGAAGTTTAAATTAGCAAATAGTGCAGAGCAGGCAATTTTCTCTCATCAAAAGTGCGAGAGTCGATTGCTGTCCCTTCAAATTGAGGTGGTCTTGTACACCGTCTCTGTCTCCAATGGTGTGCATGTGTATAGCATTTCTTAAATGCATACATTTTTAGTTTGCATTCAAAGTTTTAAATATACTATACTTTTATATAGGGCTGCACAATATATCGTTTCAGCATCGATATCGCAATGTGAGCATCCGCAATAGTCACATCACAGGATATGCAAGGACCAGGAGCCAGAGAACAGTTGTAAAAGCAACAAATAATAACTTGACTTCTAGTTGATCATTTGGAAAAAAGGCAGAAGGTAGACTTTTCCGATGAATCATCTGTTGAACTACATCCCAATCATCACAAATAGCGCAGAAGACCTATTGGAACCCGCATGGACCCAAGATTCTCACAGAAATCAGTCAAGTTTGGTGAAGGAAAAATAATGGTTTGCGGTTACATTCAGTATGGGGGCGTGCGAGAGATCTGCAGAGTGGATGGCAACATCAACAGCCTGAGGTATCAAGACAATTGTGCTGACCATTACATTACAAACCACAGGAGAGGGCAAATTCTTCAGCAGGATAGCGCTCCTTTTCGTACTTCAGCCTCCACATCAAAGTTCCTGAAAGCAAAGAAGGTCAAGGTGCTCTAGGATTGGCCAGCCCAGTCACCAGAGATGAACATTTTTGAGCATGTCTGGGGTAAGATGAAGGAGGAAGTATTGAAGATGAATCCAAAGAATCTTGATAAACTCTGGGAGTCCTGCAAGAACGCTTTCTTTGCCATTCCAGATGACTTTATTAATAAGTTATTTGAGTCATTGCAGAGATGTATGGATGCAGTCGTCCAAGTTCATGGGAGTCATACAAAATATTAATTCTTTTTCCACTGCACCATGACCTTATATTCTATACTGTACATTATTTCTGTTAAGTGACAAGACTTTTTTCTAAGCTAAGTCAGACCTTACCGTCTTAATTAAATCATTAAAAATCAAGGCATGATCATATTTTATTTTGTTAAAATAAACGTAATCTAGAGGCCTTTGCCTTTCATATAAGCCACTTCTGATACCAAATGATCCACTAGAAGTCAAGTTATTATTTTCTGTTCCTAAAACTTGGATAGGCGACAAGACTTTTTGACCTAATTAGCTCAATATTAATAACTGTTAACATCTATGGAAAACATCAATATGGTGCACATTAACTCATCGCAAAGAGTAGTTTGAGGCCATTTGGTTTAGCATTTGTGAGGTTGGATGGTGTAGCTTTCACTGTGAACAGTAGGAGTGTGGGTGTAGCTTTCACTGTGAACAGTAGGAGTGTTTACCTTTGGCCCAGCCCTGAGTCAGAGGATGCTGGGAGATTAGAGTGGTTTCAGTAATGGCAGATGTCATCTGCCGCTCCACACATTCAGGTGCAGCTCTCGTCATCACCAGGAAGGGTAGAAGCTCCCAACTAATGTAAGCCTTAAGATCTGGGTTACCCTCAATTATTCGTGGGTCATCAAGAACCTGCACAGCCTCTTTTAGCACTGGACACCTGCAGAAAACAAGACCAGACGAAACCTGATTAAAGCCAATCTGGAGCATCTTTCTTGGTGAGGAAAAAACAATATTATTAGTAATTTAAAGATATGATCAAATGACTAATAAAACTGATGTACTGATAAAACATGACAAAACTAAATAACCAGCTTTCAAAATAAATAGAAATTTGTAGAAAACAATCAAACAAACAAAAGAAGTATCCAGACATTTTTTAAATGAATATCTGATAGAATATTTGCACATTTTTACTAGTAAATATTATGTGGCTCTCAGAAATTCTTGATTCTTGAGTCAATCACAACATTTTAAGGTATGTTACGTTAGGGACAAAGTACATCCAGATTGTTGTCATCACAGAATAAAGGCCAACAGGCTTAATGGCAGCCATATATAAGACTGAAGGGCTTTATTCTGTAGAAAAAGCCCTGCCTGGATGTACTTTATCCCGCTTATTACATGGCTACATGATACTAAATGAACAAATTAGACAAAAAAATTGTTCTGAGACATAATAGTTTATTATTTCATTAATTAAAGGGAAAGCTGACAGAAACGAAAATGGCTGAATGGAGCATAGACTAACCTACGCATTATTCAGTCACAAGATGGCGCCAAACAGTCAAAAACAGCAGCAGTCGGGACAGACAAGCATAAATATGGATGTGAACATGATCACTGACAGTCAAGAATATTTGAAGTTACTGGATGACCCTGTGTTATTCAGCGTAGAATAACATACCTTGGAATGTCACGACTGACCAATAAGAATCAAGTATTCCAGACAGCCGTGAAATCCTAGATAACAACTGATTTTAACAACACAGGGTCATCCGGGTACATAAAATCATCCTGACCATTAGTGAATGTATTCATCATACATTTTATATACCCAAAATTTCCCACTCTTATTTAACGTATGTAGACTATAGATTATAGGTGTATTTTATTGCAGTGAAGTACCTTAAATATGCACTATATGCAGAAAAACAATAAACTGCTATTAAAAGGGAGGTTCTGCTAGTATGTAGAGAGGAGTTAATATCTTCATAAAATTGTATGGGTTTTTTTGTTGGATAAAAGTAAGAAAACTAAAATTTTATTTAAAGTAAGAAAAATGTGAAATCTATTTGAAAATATCTGAATTTACATCCATGTGGTAGTTCTCGCAGAATTATACGACTGAAGGGCTTTATTCTGCAAAAACAATCGCCTACTTTTTCCCACTTATTACATACAATAACCTATGTATTATTCAGTCACATCATGGTGCCAAACAGTTAAAAACAGCAGTGGCGAAGACAGACAAGCAAATACAGCATTGAAAATAGGTATTGAACACGTCACCATTTTTCTCAGAAAATATATTTCTAAAGGTGCCGTTGACTTGAAATTTTCTCCAGATGTTGGTAACAACCAAAGAAATCCATATATGCAAAGAAAACAAATCTAATTAGCTTACAAATTAAGTTATGTATAATAAAATGAAAGGACGCAGGGAAAAAGTATTGAACACATGAAGAAAGGGAGGTGTAGAAAGGCAGTGAAAGCCCAGACAGCAGCTGAAATCTCTCAGTAGTTCTTCAGCAACCCTCTGCCTTTCGTCATTGTAAATTAGCATTAGCTGCTTCAGTCCAACATCTACATTAGCAGGATGATGAAGACGAAACCAAGATTGACATTTCAGCAAGACAATGATCCAAAACACAGCCAAGGAAACTCTCAAATGCTTTCAGAAATAAAAATCAAGCTGTAGAATGGCCCAGCCAGTCACCTGACTTGAAGTCAATAAAACATACAAAATAAAGCTCAGATTTGATGGACGAGACCCACAGAACCATCAAGATTTTACACTCTGTTGAAGTCTGTGAAAAATTCACACCGGAGCAATTTATGTGACTTCATTCTCCATATGAGATGCGTCTTTAAGCTCCCATCACCAAAAAAGCCTTTTATATAAAGTATTAAATACATTTCAGTAGTTCAGTACTTTCTCCTTGTGTCATTTTGTGTTTATTTTTATGTTTGTATTGTTTGGGTTTTTACCAAAATCTGGTTTAATTCAATGTCAACTGCTCCTTTAGAAATATTATTCCAAGGAAAAAACATGACGTGTTCAATACTTTTTTTCCCCATTATATATATATTGGTTTCACAACATGTGAGTGACAATTCATCTACAGTCGTGGCAAAAAGTTTTGAGAACGACACAAATATTAGTTTTCACAAAGTTTGCTGCTAAACTGCTTTTAGATCTTTGTTTCAGTTGTTTCTGTGATGTACTGAAATATAATTACAAGCACATACGTTTCAAAGGCTTTTATCGACAATTACATGACATTTATGCAAAGAGTCTTTTTCAGGACCTCTGCAATTCTACTGGGCATGCTCTCAATCAACTTCTGGGCCAAATCCTGACTGATAGCAACCCATTGTTTCATAATCACTGCTTGGAGTTTGTCAGAATTAGTGGGTTTTTGTTTGTCCACCCGCCTCTTAAGGATTGACCACAAGTTCTCAATGGGATTAAAATCTGGGGAGTTTCCAGGCCATGGACCCAAAGTTTCAACGTTTTGGTGCCCGAGCCACTTAGATATCACTTTTGCCTTATGGCACGGTGCTCCATCATGCTAGAAAATGCATTGTTCTTTACCAAACTGTTGTTGGATTGTTGGAAGAAGTTGCTGTTGGAGGGTGTTTTGGTACCATTCTTTATTCATGGCTGTGTTTTTGGGCAAAATTGTGAGTGAGCCCACTCCCTTGGATGAGAAGCAACCCCACACATGAATGGTCTCAGGATGCTTTACTGTTGGCATGACACAGGACTGATGGTAGCGCTCACCTTTTCTTCTCCGGACAAGCCTTTTTCCAGATGCCCCTAACAATCGGAAAGGGGCTTCATCTGAGAATATGACTTTGCCCCAGTCCTCAGCAGTCCATTCGCCATACTTTTTGCAGAAGATCAATCTTTCCCTGATGTTTTTTTTGGAAAGAAGTGGCTTCTTTACTGCCCTTCTTGACACCGGGTCATCTTCCAAAAGTCTTCGCCTCACTGTGCGTGCAGATGCGCTCACACCTGCCTGCTGCCATTCCTGAGCAAGCTCTGCACTGGTGGCACTCTGATCTCGCAGCTGAATCCTCTTTAGGAGACGATCCTGGCGCTTGCTGGACTTTCTTGGACACTCTTTAGCCTTCTTAACAAAAATTGAACCTCTTTCCTTGAAGTTCTTGATGATCCTATAAATTGTTGATTTAGGTGCAATCTTAGTAGCCACAATATCCTTACCTGTGAAGCCATTTTTATGCAACGCAATGATGGCTGCATGCGTTTCTTTGCAGGTCACCATGGTTAACAATGGAAGAACAATGATTTCAAGCATCACCCTCCTTTTAACATGTCAAGTCTGCCATTCTAACCCAATCAGCCTGACATAATGATCTCCAGTCTTGTGCTAATCAACATTCTCACCTGAGTTAACAAGACGATTACTGAAATGATCTCAGCAGGTCCTTTAATGACAGCAATGAAATGCAGTGGAAAGTTTTTTTCAGGATTAAGTTAATTTTCATGGCAAAGAAGGACTATGCAATTCATCTGATCTGACATTTTACAATTCCAAACTCCCGTGGACTTCAGGTTTGAAGAGCTATTTGTCCATAACAGCCAACAAATTTCCATCTCAACCACAGGGATTTCTTGTCAATTGACTCATTTGGAAAACCTGAATTTGAGAATTATATAACATCAGTCAACTAACCAATCTGCTGATGGTTTGATGCGATGAAGAAGTGAAATCAAACTGGAAACAGTGTCCTCTGCATCCATCAGGCCCATGTGATGCTGTCAGAGAACCATAAACAGACATTTAACATTTAGATTGTACAAAAGATTACCTCACCAAAACACATAACATTCATGATATCGTCATCTTACCTGCAATGCTTTAAGGGCAGACAGCACAACTTCTGGTGAATCATCCTTTATTCTCTCCAGCAATGCATCTTTCAGAAACGCCTCATCAAAGCCATTCTGCTTCATAACACATATCACATCACACACAGACAAACAGCATCTCATTACTTCATTAAATCTAGTTTCAATCAAATGAGATGTTATGAGGAACACCAGGCAACCAATTATGGCAACCAACAGTTTTTTCGCGCATTTAAGGATACCGCATCAAAAAAAGTTGATTCCGATAAAAATATATGCGTGTAAACTATGATGAAAACACATTTACTGAATTATTTACTTGATGTGTATCAAAAAAATGTGATTTAATCTCAACAGATGATCACAAGACAACATAACAGAGTTTGCCAAGTTTGTAACTTTTTTTTACTATGGAGGAAAGTGGTTTCTCAGCTTGTAAAAATTGATTTTTGGTAAGACTTTATAATAACTACACAGTGTGAATCATTTATTAAGCATTAGCAAATAGTTCATTTATTATTTGTTAAGCATTAACTCTACATTAATCAACTTTAGTAAGGAGTTATGAATTGTCATTTATAAGGGATTAACAAAGCATAAATAGCCCTAAATTAGGTCAGAAAACTGGATGAAGTTGAGTTAATAAAGCATACAAGGGATCTATTAATGTACGCCTGAATAATAAGACATATAAATGATCATTTGAATAGTTTATTAATCATTTGCTTACACATTCTGAATGATCTTTAAAAAAATCACCAACTATTCTTAAATAACTGGTTTGTAAATAATGCAATGTTTAATTTAGTAATGAAAAAATGAATCAACGTATGAAAACACAATCATTAAGCACATTATACATGTGCATATAAGTCAAGAATACAGCATTTGTAGCTGTATTTATAAACTGCTTACTAATGTCTATTAATGTAGAGTTAATGCTTAACAAATAATGAATTCACTATTTGCTAATGCTTAATAAATGATTCATAGTGTGTAGTGTATGATAAAGTCTTAATGCATTTTTTTATTATTCATAAATCACACCAGTTTCCCAAGAAGTGATCCATTTTATTCT
Source organism: Danio jaintianensis (assembly GCA_903798115.1). NCBI lineage: Eukaryota > Metazoa > Chordata > Actinopteri > Cypriniformes > Danionidae > Danio > Danio jaintianensis. The sequence goes on along the minus strand of CAIGQV010019950.1, from coordinate 708,518 downwards.
ATAGAACACATGGGATGGTGTTTTAATTTACAGATGTTTTATGTAAAATTTTAATTTTGCACCTAAAGTAACACTAAAGCTAACACAAGTGGCTTTAGATGAAAACATTGCTAATGGCTCAAATTAAAAGAGAGTAAAACACACATGTTCTGAGGTGAGGATCTCCTTCAGGTAGTCTACAGCCATGTTTCTCACAAAGGGAAGAGGGTGATTCAGGCTGAGCATCAGAGAGGTCTCGGACTCTGGCAGAATCTGCATTTAAACAACAAACAGTTCTTGGTTTTATTTAAATGACTAATACCATTTCATTTTAAAACGGCAATAACACATTCTTCAAATCTTAAATGTCTGACTAAATGACAAGTTCACCTTAAAATGAAAATTCTGTTATCAATTATTCATCCTCATGTTGTCCCAATCCTCTGAGACCTTCGTTCACCTTCAGAACACAAATGAAGATATTTTAGATGAAATCTCGGCAACGGTAGACAGCAACGGTACCGAGACGTTTAAAAGTGCTGTATGTAAGTTTGACACCCAGTGGTTGAACTAGGTATTGCACTCCTGGATCAAAACACATTTTCACTCAGGTCCTCCTCTGACGAATCCACGCAAGCGGGGGTTGCCAGATTGACGTGAGTGTGCCTGACTATTGAGCCTAAAGGCTGATTTAAGGCTAATTTGAATTGTTTTCTAACTAAAAGCAACGGCACGCGATAGAAGAAATATTTTCCATACTAAAAGAAGTTTTGTCCTAACCACCACATGAAATCTTTATTTTAGAAACGGCTTCTATTTCTCACAGGTGAACAACAGGATGAACTATGACCTCAGGTATACCTCACGTGCTTTATTCAGTGTTAAATGCTAACAATGTGAGTTTGAATGCCATTTTATGAGACACTTATTGCCATATTACTGAAAGCAGCAGCAGATAGTTCACCTCAGATCTTGAAAATAAAATAAACCGTTTGAAATTGAACTTTAGAACTGTGACTCAAAACCAACACATATCATTGATTCAGTATCTACATTTAATAATGTTAAAGCGGTTTAATATGTATTAATTAGGTTATAAACCTTACCATTTCGTGAGTGAGTGCATATTCTGTGCTTCTCAATGGCTGTATTTAAATTTCTGTCGTGTTGCGTCTGGTGCAAACAGCCAAATTGCTTATCACTGCAAATCTCGTCACGTAGCGTGTTGTTAGGACACGGGGTTACAATGTAACCTGCTCACGCTCGTAATATTTATATTATTTGCTAATTAATAACCACCTCATGTGGAACTCTAAATCCGAGTCTCATTTCGGAGGCTCTTACTGTCCACCGGAGGTCGCATTTTCAGTCGCAGACACATGCTTTGAGAACCTTCCTGACTGAATGAATCAAATACGCGGTTTTCCAGGAAGGCAATGAAGGTGCTGAAATATAATTGGCTAAAGTGGCAGTGGGCGGGATAAAAGAACCAAAACAAAAACAGATGTTCTGGCACGTAACGCACATTTTCAAAGTAGAATAACTAACTTTAGCATTGTTTTTCAGATAAACAATAATATGTTCACTTAGCATGTTTCATAAATATATGCAAATACATTATGGTATTTCTATGCTTTAGAAGAGTCAAAAACTTGCATACAGCACCTTTAGTCCAGAAAAGGAACCAAAAACATGATTTCAGTGGTTCAACTGTAATAATACTAAGTTCCAAGAACCCCTTGGTGCAGCAAAATAAAAAATTATGTTTGCCAATTTCCTATCTCCAATTTCAGGTCAGTGTGTGCGTTTACTACAGGTCGCATGAAGGCTAAATTAAATGCATCTGCAGACTCTCTTGGATGTGCGCAGCGAACGTGACGCCATCGTAGTGTCGGCGGAGGTTCGCTTTGGGTGTGCATGACATAATTTTGGCTGGTGATGTGCATGACATTTTTTGGAACTTTGCACAGCTCTGCATCCAAAAATGCACGACTTGGACCCAAATCTGGCCAAGCTTGGTGAATGCATGTGACAGCATTTTTAGAAATTGAAAACAAGTGCCTGATATGAAGCCCATTAGGGGTTTTTTTTAAGCTTTGAGGAAAAAAATATATATATTTTTGGACAGGTTGTCCAGTTTTTGGACAGGTTGTCCAGTTAGGTAAATTCTATTTTTATTTTATTGTATATAATGTTTCGCATTAAGCACACAGTTAGCTTGGATGTGCAGTTGAAGTCAGAATTATTAGGCCCCCTGTATATTTTTCCCCCAATTTCCGTTTAATGGAAAGAAGATTTTTTTTTCCATCACATTTCTAAACATAACCATTTTAATAACTCATTTCTAATAACTGATTTTTTATCTTTGCCATGATGTCAGTACACAATATTTTACTACATATTTTTCAAGATACTAGTATTCAGCTTAAAGTGACATTTAAAGGCTTAACTAGGTTAATTAGGCAAGTTAGGGTATAAAGGCAAGTCATTGTATAAAGATGGTTTGTTTTGTTGACATTCGAAAAAAAATATTGCTTAAGGGGGCTAATAATATTGACCTTAAAATTGTTTTAAAAATATTTAAAACTGCTTTTATTCTAGCCAAAATCAAACAAATAAGACTTTCTCCAGAAGAAAAAAATATTATAGGAAATACTGTGAAAAATTCCTTGCTCTGTTCAACATCATTTGGGAAATATTTTTTTAAATAAAAAATTCACAGGAGGGCTAATAATTCTGACCTCAACTGTATAAAATATAGCCCTAATTACTTAATTGCACAACTGCACTTAACACAAACACTGTCATGATTGTTATCCACAACCTATTTATTTGATATATAATTAAATTAATTTAGCAACTCCACTTGCTGACTACTTCATCACTGTTTCGTCATGAAAGTTATTCCAAGTTGCCCCCCGCTGTTGCAAATAATAGTACAACGGCGAGTGCATCAAGTATGAAAGCCTCCACAATTTACAACTAAAGTATAAACCAGGCTTGATGTATTGCCTTTAGAGTCAGCAGCGCATCACACAAGAATCGTATCGCCTGTAGTAAACGCACCCTCAGATCTGATGCGAAAGACAGCCAAACGAAGTCATTTTTACAGCTTTTTTGCTGCACAAAAGTATTTTTGAAGCTTCTTGTGTTTACAGTTGAACCACTGAAGTCATATGTAATGTTAACAAAGTGTTTGGTTCCATTACTGAACTTTGAACGTCACGTGACCGTTGCTGTTTATAGAGGATGAGAGAGCTCCCGGATTTCATCTAAAACATCTTAAATTGTGTTCTGTAGATGAACAAAGGTCTCAGGGGATTGGACAGACATGAGGGTGAATAATTAACAGAATTTTTGAGTGAACTAACCCTTTAATTATATTCTGGATGATTTCTAAAAGCTGGTAACAAACTTGATTTTTGCAATAAAAGGTCTGACTGTACAAAACAATTATTTGGTATTAATTCAAAGTCAGTAATACCTGATATTTCCCACAGCTTAGAGTAAGAGAGATGAACTGATGAAGCAGGTTTTTTTCATTATCGGATGATACATTTTTGACATGATTTTCCAATGCCATATCCAGTGAACATGGATATCTATTAGTAAAAAAAAAAACACTCAAAGTTAAACACCAGAAACAACCACTGCTCATGACTTGAGCTGTACTATACCACACAAGTACAGAAGTGACTATAAACAGACCTGGATTCAAACAGTCGTACTGTAGGCTGAATTCTCTGATTAAGAGCTGAAATGCCATCTGAGGGAAGCTCATTGGCGCATAAAACATACTCTTCAAGAAGCACCCTGTAAAAAGCAATGCATGTAAAGAAGTCAAGATCCAGTGAACCAACAGATCATAATAAATGGATCATGTTCTGGTTAACCAGAAAATGAAAATATCCTCATCGTTTACTCACACTCAAGTGCTTCTACACTTTTAGCGATTTCTTTCTTCTGTTGAACACATAACAAGATATTTTGAGGAATGTTGGAAAAAGTAGCCATCGTCATCTATATTACAAACATAAAGCACTATGGAAGTTAATGGCTGTTTCCCCAACAATATCCTTTAGTATATCTGCCTTAGTGTTCAACAGAAGAAACCAAAACAGGTTTGAAACAAGTAGAGGAGTAAATGATGACAGAATATTCATTTTTGGGGTGAACTGGAGCTAAATGAAACCTGCTTACCTAGCTGCAGTGTTCTCCAGGTTGTTGGAAAGTTGAAGGTTCTGAAATACCGACTGTAATAGTCCAACAATGTCTGACAAACCTTCATCCTGTTGCTCATCTACATGGAAAAATAAAGAAAGAAATTAACAACAGCATTGATAACAAATGATAACAGCAATTTTGCTATGATGAGCACTGATGGTGCAGCGTTTAGAAGAGTTCCTTGACAATATCAGCAACAGCTGGCTCAAATCGATTAATAGTACAATTGCAAGGGTGTTTGAATCAAGATTAGAAGCCATTTTTTATGATAAATCATGCAGTATAATACATTCATATATATATTATATATATATGAATTTATTATCGTTATAATAGCAAAAACCTAACATTTTATTTGATGGTTTTTAATGGAGCACTCCAATTTTTTTGGAAAATAGGCTCATTTTACAAGTCACCTTGTATTAAACAGTTGAGTTTTAGCATTTTTTTAATCCATTCAGCTGATCACTGTGTCTGGCTGGAGCACTTTTAGCTTAGCTTAGCATAAATCATTGATTCAGATTAGACCATTAGCATCTTTAATTATTATATATTACATTATAATTATTATACATAATTTTCTTATTTAAAGCTTAACCCTTCTGTAGCTACATCATGTACTAAGGCCGACGGAAAATAAAAAATTTCTAATTTTGTAGGTCAACATGGCTAGGAACTATACTTTCATTCCGGCGTAATAATCAAGGAACTTTGCTGCCGTACCATCTGCAGCAGGCGCAATGATATTAAAAAGCGGATTTTCAGGTGCTGTGTGTGACGTCACGCGAAGCGGCTTCCGGGTCCAAGCGCTCTATCAAAATGTATGGGGAGACTCATCAAATGGTAATAATAAACGTTTACAAAGTGATGTAATACTTTGAAAATCACGATTGCAATATATATATCCATGTCTAACATCCGATGGCCAGAAAGTGATAAATTTTTTATAATGTGTAAAAAATATTGGTGTCTGTGATGCAACAAGTCCAGAGACTGTAGTGTACACCATGATTTTATATAAAATTCACTTTAATGTGTGATAGGACTGAAAGGGGTCATAAACGAACATTTTCTCAATTCAAATGAGTAGCAGCTTGGACCCGGAAACAGTATTCCATACGTCACGACTTAACAAGCGGATAGTCCGCAGCTAGGTAACTAAGTAACGGCATTTTACAATATGATTGCAGCTATGGTACGCTAATGGTCCAATCCCATTCAATGATTTATGCTAAGCTATGCAAAAAGTTCTCCAGCCAGACCCGGAGATTGGATGAATGGATTCAAAAATGATAAAACTCAAATGTTTAAATCTAGGAGACTAAAATAAGCTTATTTCCCCCAAAAAATTGGAGAGTTCCTTTAAGATCAAGTGAGGCACAGATTGAAACCAACCATTCTGGGTCATCACGGAGTGTATGAGATGAGGAAGCAGGTAACTCAGTAGAGGATTGATGTCATGAACAGTAGATATGCTCTGAAGCATGGACACCAGGGTAGGGACAGCACACAGGTAACCATATGCCCTAATGAGGTTTAAAACAAAACAATGAAATATTTTAGATGCATATAAACTCATGAGAAATGTCCTTGAGTAACACTAACTAAAGACATAGAGAAGTATACACCAATAAAACGCACTTTGGAGCAATCATTCCTTTTTTCTGGTTCTGGAGGAGGATGATAATGCAGCTCAAGCCTTCTCTGGTCAGCTGTGGTGTTCGGCCCAGAGACCTGCTCAACTGCACGCTCAGAGAGTCTACCAGCTGAGCCTCCATCACCACCTTCACTGCCATCTGACACACAATCATGTAAGTGGCAGCCATGTAGTCCGAAAGATTAGATTTCAGCCCCTAGTTATGGAAGAAAAATATAGAAAAGTATTTAGATTCAGACACACTTTCTTTCATTAAATGCTATTATTTATATATTGTAAAAATATTGCCACTCGACCATATTTACATGGGGATTTATATACATTTCCATTGTTAACTGGAATTTGTATATGGTCACACTTTACAATAAGGTTTTATTAGTTAAAGTATTTACTAACATTACTATGAACAATACTTGTCCAGCATATATTAATCATAGTTCAACATTAGTTAATGCACCATGAGTTAATGTGAACGAACAATAAACAACTGTATTTTCATTAACAAACGTTAACAAATATGAACAAATATTGTAATAAATGTATTGTTCATAATTTGTTCATGTTAGTAAACGTTTTAACATTAACTAATACAACCTTATTGTAAAGTTTTATCTTGTATATTTTGAGATTGGTATCAAGACAAAAATTCTGCAATTTAATTGTCTGATTCTATTTAAAACCATAATGTGACTTCCTAAATTCCAATTTCCACTCATGTAATATGCCTGCTTTAAACTAAATTTGTTGTAATATACAGAGCTGTCAGTGCCTGCTGCTACTGTGTTTTCTGACACGATGGGAATTTATTGCATATAAACAATTGAAAAAATTTGTGCTGGACAAAGATTAATCCATTTGTTTTGACATAATATGTGTATTATATATATATATATATATATATATATATATATATATATATATATTATGTATATGTGATAGAAACAAAACTATACAAAAGTATTTTGTTATATAGATATTTAAATTTATATAATATTTGTATTATATATATTTATTTTATATCTAATTATAAACATTTTTTCAAATATATGAATGCATTTACATATACACATGATAAATATACACAGCACACACACACATATATTATGTAAATAGTTTTTTTTTTTTTTGCCCAGCACTAGAAAAAATACATTACAAAAGTGCCCCCGTTTAACATAAAAATGTTTACTCAACAGCAACAGTGTCATTAGCAAAGCAAGAGCCTTTAAACTTAGACATTAATTCTGAAATTAATCCCCCTGATCCAACCTACTTTTTCCCTTTATTCTTTCAGCAACTTAAAACATAAACAAACTGCCATGTTTAATTATTATCATCACCTTTTGGACTATTATATGAACTCTATTATTATATGAATGATGGAATTACTTTTACAAAATATTAGCATTACAACGTGCTGGTGAAGAATGAAGATGAGAGGTTTGTACTGACTGTATATGTATCGTATCATTTATGAATCCAAATAAGGTCGAAATGTATGTTTTGGGTATTTTTTTTTGTAATTGGTAACATTTCAGAGACTATAAGTCTCTGTATGTGTTCATAAATGTTTTATTTATTTTTTTATTTTATATAATCGCACACGTTACAGTAGGCTATTCGCATTATCATTGGTCTGCAGCTATAATCAAATCCTGTTCATAGAAAGGTTATTAATTAACATTTATTTATACATAAGTATTTATGTATATAAAGCATTTGTTTAGTAAGAAGTGGTTCTCATACGATATGTGAACTTCAAGTGAGAATGACGTCGACTGCAACTTTGTCGTACACCACACCTACCAAAAGGGTACCATTGGTACCATTTGGCAGTGGAGACACAACCCTGATAAAGGTGACCCGTACCGAACCATACCGTACCGTACCACTCAGTGGAAACGAGGCATTATACAAAGGAACTGTTAGAGAAGAGTGAAGAGAGGAGAGGAGAGAGGAGAGAAGAGTGGAGAGAAGAGAAGAGTGAAGAGAGGAGAGTGAAGAGAAGAGAGAAGAGTGAAGAGAAGAGAGGAGAGAGAAGAGTGAAGAAGAGAG
>CAIGQV010019950.1:661453-683227 GCA_903798115.1 Danio jaintianensis | reverse complement strand
CTATAGGTGAATTGAATAAACTAAATTGGCCGTAGTGTATGAGTGTGTGTAGGAATGAGTGTATGGGCGTTTCCCAGTACTTGGTTGCGGCTGTAAGGGCATCTGCTGCGTAAAACATATGCTGGAATAGTTGGCTGTTCATTCCGCTGTGGCGACCTCTGAAATAGAGACTAAGCCAAAGGAAAATGAATGAATGTTAAAAGCTATTAGTTACTAGTTAATTAGTTAAAGTTATAAGTAACTAATAAAGTTATAGTAACTATTAACTTCAACTTTTCTGAATTTGATTGTAATGCAATAATGGGCACCTTTTGTAAGGCTGCCTTTAGACAATAATTATTGTGAAAAGCGCTATACAAATAAACTTGAATTGAGATGAATTGAATTGACATACTTACCAATGACAGCATAAGGGATAGTTCACTAAATGAAAATGTACTCACTGTTTACTTTTTCTCAAATTATTTGCTTTCATGAGTTTCTTTTTTTGTTGTTGAACACAAAAGAAGATTTTCTGAGGAATGCTAGAATTTGAGACCCCTGATAAATAAGGGACTAAGCCGAAGGAAAATGAATGAATGAATGAATATTTAGTGTAATGTGCTTTTTTTAAATAAATGAAAAATTATAAAAAAAAATATGATTAAAGCAATATTTTGGCAAGCAAATTTGCCAAGAAATAAAAATAAATTAAATATATAAATAAATTAAATCAAATTATTGTTCAATGTAAATAAACAATAATTTTATTGATTAAATTTTAGTTTATTCAAATGTAATTGAATTATAATTTATTTAAATGTTATTTCTTAAATGTCTTTTATTTGTAATTGCCCATTTGTAATAATGAAAATGTAATTTTGGTTAAATCTATTGGTACAATTTTGAGGAACAGAAACAGATTGGGTCACATTGCATAAGGAATGCAAAATAAACAGTATCTGATCTTAACTCACCGGTGAAATAAACATTTAGCTAAATAAGAAAAGCTAAAAAATGTTTTTAGTAAAATACATGCAACTCCGTTGTTAGATTAATAAGACCATCTTAAATTATATATATATATATATATTTAAATATAAATGTATACACATTAAGTAATAATGATCTTCCAGGATCTAAAAGCATGAACATGAGCTCCCATGATGCATTTGATAAAGAGAGAGGTGTGATTCTTTCAGATGCAAAGGACTCAAAAACATGATTCAACCTCCCCTGTAAGTGATAAGAGTAAAAATAGCTGACCTATGAATAGAAGAAAGCGAGTGGTTGATTTTGTTGTGGATCTGTCAGTATCATTGATAGCTAGTAAAAAAAAGTTGGTTCTTTTTGTGAGAACCAAACTCACAATCATCCTGTAGTCTGTTAATGATTGCTGAAGAGAAAAGAGGAATGCAGATGCATGTTTAAAAGAGAGAAATCAATGTAATGTGACCAGGGACTGTGTCAGATTTCACAGAATCAACTTCAAAGAATAATTTAGCCAAAAATTACATTCCTGTTATTGTTCCAAAGAGATTTTTTTCTGTAGAATTGCAAAAGATGTTCAGCAGTATACTTATTTTACATCCAAAAACATATTGAGCTAGATTAATCTCAATAATATTTCACACAAAAAAGTAAGAGGTGATAAGTTCATTTCAAATGCTATAGAACAGAATATTTTTGCACCACTATCTGGGCATTACATTTGCAAACCTCTGTGATACATGAAACTAATATAAATATTGCCACAGTATCTCAGAGAAAAAAGCTACTTAGCAGTCACTGCACTGTTAACAATTTCCTGTAGAATCTACAGTAATTTACTGGCAGCAGTACTGTGCATATACAGTAATTTTCACAATGCAACTTTAAAATACAGTAACATATTACATAACTGTCCTACAGTATAATACAGTTCATATTACAGTTAAATACTGTGTCATTTACAAAAATCGTTACAGTGTGTACATTAACTTAGAAATCGCCACACTGTGATGCATAATTTGTACATACATACATGATATAGAATTTTGTGATTATTTTACACAACAATGATGTACTGAAAACTGTACAAAGAAGTAGTGAAAAGGCTCTTTTACAGAAATTATTCATTCATTCATTTTCCTTCCTTAGTTCCTTTATTTTATCAGGGGTCGCCGCAACCCAGTACTGGGAAACACCCATACACACTCATTCACACACATACACTATGGCCAGTTTAGCTTATTCAATTCACCTATAGCGCATGTCTTTGGACTGTGGAGGAAACCGGAGCACCCGGTGGAAACCCACGCGAACACGGGGAGAACATGCAAACTTCACACAGAAATGCCAACTGACCCAGTCAGGACTCGAACCAGCTGTTCCATCTTTGCATTTATGGTTTCATACCCTGGTTTACAGACAAAAACAGTAAAAAAAAAGCACTTTTTTACAGTACTAATAATAAAAACATCACAAATATTACCACATTAAATTCCATTAAAAACATTACAAATCAAATCAACTTCTCTAAAACTTCTCCTCATTAAAACCAGCTCATTTGAAAGGTTTCTAGTGTGTTTTGGGACCTATTCCATTGGGATTTAGTGGTTTTAACATGCCATCAATGGAAGGCAAAAAACTACCCACAGGGACAATTAGAGTTTCCATTAAAAGCAGTTCAATTCCCATTGTAACAATTAAAACAATTACAAATGATATGATGGTTATTGTTAGTTTCTTAGTGATGGCTCAGGATGCTGTTCGAAATCCTGCTGTGCCATGAAGTGCCACTCTTAATTTTCTGTTAAATTCAATCTTCATTAAACACTAGGCTGGAACAATGTGTACTGTGCATCTTTTAATAAAACATTTGTCTTTCTGAGGCATGAAGACAAAAAGGAGTTTAAAAAAGTATACAATTCACAGATTCATAAATGAATGAACAAACGAACGAAGAAATGAATGAATGAATGAATGAATGAATATGTATAATGCACTTTCTGTGTCACACTAGCTGGGTTTTCCATCCTAAAGTGACGCAAATCTTTTTAAAAGTTTGGAAAAAAATAAGAAAAAACAAACAAATATGAATTAGGTGTGTATCTATCAAGTTGTTAGAGTGGCTGACTGTAGTATTGGTAACCTAGTAACCAACAGTAAACAAGGCATAATGGAGTCACATGGGTGTAATTTTCACTAAGTCAGAATTTATTCTAATGCATTTCCATCTCCCATTATTTGCCTTCACCCTGTTTTTGCACAAGTTCAAAACCACCTCAAGCAAGTGTAACAAATTTTGTTGTGAATTAAGGGATTTGTATTCTAAATTTGCCCTTCCTATGACTCGTTTTTCATGTGATACTTCAAAATGTGCATTTACACAGGGTATTGGAAGCCCAGCTAATGTCACGAAAAAAGCTGATTGAGCATTAAAGGTGACATCGGATGCCCGTTTTACCCATATTGATATGATTCTTTAGGGTCTTAATGAAAGGTCTATAACTCATTCGTTCATTTTCCTTCGGCTTAGTCACTAAAGCGGAATGAACCGCTAACTATTCCAGCATATGTTTTACGCAGCGGATGCCCTTCCAGCTGCAACCCATCACTGGGAAACACCCATACACTCCCATTCACACACATACACTACAGACAATTAAGCTTACCCAATTCACCTATACCACATGTCTTTGGACTTGTGGGGGAAACCGGAGCACCCGGAGGAAACCCACGCCAACATGGCGAGAACATGCAAAACTCCACACAGAAATGCCAACTGACCCAGCCGAGGCTCGAACCAGCGACCTTCTTACTGTGAGGCGACAGTGCTAACCACTGAGCCACCGTGTCACCTGTTTTGTTGTTAAACTAAATAAAAATCTACATTATCGATGCTGTAAAAGGTACCTTATAAGATTGAAAATAGTCACATCAATCTTTTGCCGGAAGATTTCAGTGGCTGAACAACACTTCCGTGCATATAACCCATTCGTAAAACAAACAAACAAACAAACAGACAGACAGTTTGGGCGACTTATCAGAATTATGGGACTTGTCAGCCTGACAAATTTTAATTGGATGAAAATTTTTTAGTCTTATGCCTTACCCAAAATATAAAAATACATATAAATACATTTAAATCATTTACTTTAATGATTACTACTGGAATGTGAAGAGACTTTCAACCAGCACAACAAAAAATGTTTCTGAAGACAATCACCTACTGCACCTTTAAGTAATTCAGTGTAGTTTTTCAGTGTAGATTAAATAAAACAGTTCTTCAGGCCCTGGTTTTCAATCTGGCCTCTTTGTAGAGTTTCTCACTGGTGTGTGAGATCATACAGAGGCTGCAGGCCGAGGAGACAGCATTCAGTCACTGCCAAGCTGCGGCTGCCTTTGTGTCGGTCAGTAAGTGGCCGTGTCACTCTCTCCGTCTCTCTCTCTCTTTCACTCCTTCTGTCCCTTTTTCACCCCCTTTCTTATTTGCGGAGCGAGTTTGGGACAAAGTTTTCTCCCTAAATGAATTTAACAGCTCTCCTTCAAACACAAGGCCTGTTGTGCTGGCTGTGGCGTTGGGTCTTTATTAAAGCTCTCTCTCTCTTTAGGCTGGAGAGTTCGAGGTTGACCTATGAGGCAGATCTCACACTAACCGCTTTGTTCTCGTTTTCTTCCCTCTCTCTCTCTCTCTGTCCCTCTTTCAGTTGCTCACTTCTTCTCCCTTCGGTGTTTATTTAAGGTGAACATTTTCATTCAAGTTCATGCATGATTCTTTTTCGATCTTCCAGGAATTTTGCGACTGCCAAATCAGTCATTTTAATTCATTTTTTTCTTAACCTCATTTCTCTTTGGATCCGTGGCTTGGCAGTGCTTATAAATAGCAGTATTGTCGGTGTCAGCCTCCCCTGCAAAGCGTTCTGCACACCAAACACTTCATCACCCAATGGGTTTTTTTTCTCTTTCTATATCTGTCACGGTTGCGTGTTTCATCACTAGAAGGTGCACTAATGAAGTCTGCACTGCACGCTAGCATTTTTTAAACATTTGGTGCGTTAATCTTGTTAATAATATCATTCAGAAGGTCATAATTCACACTCGTTAAATAATTACTTTATATAGCTTTATTTTAGATTCTTAGGAGATACAAAACACAGAAGCTTCGGCACAATGCCTTCCTCACTCCACCCTCTTATTCCACAGTCAATCACATTACCCCATTAATTAGATGACTACACAATAGTTAAAAACAATCTCATTTTTGTTTTAATATAGCTAACATAATATATCTCCATTGTACAGAAAAATACCATCTGAATTATCATCATTCACTTATTCGTCAACTGATACAATGAAATTCCGACAGTCCAAAACATTAAAAAATACATTTTCATATCATTATGTTTCATTATACACTCAAAATCCATGATTCACAATGTTGTAGATAAATAATAAAACATTAAAGAAACACTAATCAAGATCCAATTCCTCATTTATTCCTCTTGGTGTAAGGTATTTTAATTTATGAATCCAGAACGCTTCTCTTTGTAATCATTTTTTATTCAGATTACCTCCTCTACGTGACTCATATACTTCCTCAATTCCTCTAGAAGGTGGAAAAAAAGTTCAAACTTTTTAGTCTTTAATCAGTACATGTTATTCTACATATCATCCAAACTATATATGGTATGTAATTAAGATTTAAATTAAATGAATCATTTAAATCTACATTAATAATAACAATAATAATAATAAATATGTATATACTGAATGAGAGAGAGGGGTTATTAAAACATTCACATTCCACATTCCAGCCTTGTGCATGTTCTAACCCAAATCACATATGCTAGCTCAAGTATGCTTTTAATGCACTTGGTAATACTATTTTAAATTATTTGATGATATATACAGTTGAAGGGAAAATTATTAATTCTTGTAAAATGATATATATTTCAGATATTTCCTAGGTGCTGTTTAACTGAAACATTTTTTCAACACTATTTAAATATCTTAAATAAGTTCTAATAACTAGCTTATTTTGTCTCTGCCATCATGACAGTACGTAATATTTTGCTAATTATTTTGCAAGATACTATTCAACTTAAAGTGCAATTTAAAGGCTTAACTAGGTTAATTATTAAAGTCATTGGACTGCAGTGGTTTGTTTTGTAGCCAATCCAAAAAAATTTTAAGGGGCTAATAATACTGACCTAAATTATTAAATACTTATAAAAACTGATTTTATTCCAGGTAAACTAAAAGAAATAAGACTTTAGAAGGAAAAATATAATAGTATGTACTGTGAAAAATGTCCTTGCTCTGTTAAACATCACTTGGGAAATATTTGAAAAAGATAATTAATTTCACAGGAAGGCTAATGATTTTCCCTTGAACTGTATCTCTTCACTGTACAAAAACAATCTGTAGACAAAATGCTAAAAGGTCATTTTCTGTTTGGACATTATCCATTAAGTTTATGGCCGTTTTCTCCAAACCCAATATTCAACATGATACAATGTAATGCAAAACACAATTGTATTTCCTCAGTACATTGTGCCATGTTGTTAAAGCTATAAGTAGGTTAGGAGCACGCCACTTATTTTGGAAATAGGCTCATTTAAAACTCCCATGCAGTTGAGTTTTACCATTTTTTTAATCCATTCATCCAATTTCCTGGTCTGGTGGGAGCACTTTTAGCTTAGCTTACCATAGGTCATTGAATCGGATTAGACCATTAGCAACTTGCTCAAAAATGATCAAAGAGCTTCGATAATTTTCCTATTTAAAGCATGAAACTTCTGCAGTTACACCATGTACTAAGACTGATGCAAAATGAAAATTTGCTATTTTATGGACAGATTTATTTTATTTATTTCCCAGTACTGGGTTGGGGCTGGAAGAGCATCTGCTGTGTAAAACATATGCCAGAATAGTTGGCGGTTTATTCCGCTGTGGCGAAACCTGATAAATAGGGGACTAAGCCGAAGGAAAATGAATGAATGAATGAATTTATTTCATTTAGATGATTTGCAGGCTCTGCGTAATATCATTGTGCCTGCTTCAGCCATGGTACAGCAGCAAAGTTCCATGAATATTACGCCACAATGACAGTATAGTTCCTAGGTCACCCTATAGAAAATAGCAACCTTTCATTTTAAGCCAGTCTTTGTACACAATGCAACTACAGATGAGTCAAGCTTTAAATAATATCATCGTAAGTCTTTGGTTATTTTTGAATGATATGCAAATGGTCTAATCCGATTTAATGATCTATGTTCAGTGACCATTCCGGAGACCAGCTGAGTCGGTTAAAAAATGGTAAAGCTCAACTGTTTAACTCAAGGGGAGTTGTAAAATGAGCCTATTTGCAGCTTTTCTAAATTATAATTAAAAAAGTTGCTTGAAGATAAAGAGATTTTAGATTTAGGATAAGGATTTAAGAATAAACCCCTTTAGTACGGTTTATATTTCCATGGTTGTCATACTGACAAAAAATTTAGGCAGCTTTCATCCTGTTATCAAGGTTATTTATCCAGTTTTCAAGGCTTATCACTGTGATTGCATTGAAAAGAGTATTTTAAATCTCTTTTGTGTTTAATACATTGAAGAAACAGTAGCAGCACATCATGGCTTTCATGAATGTTGGTTATTTGAGTGCAAAATGAATGTATAGCAGTGGATCTAGTCAGGAAGATAGGGCCATTTCTATAGACAACTGACAAATACAGTCACCGGACACTTTATTAGGTACACCTTACTAGTACCAGTATGGACCCCCTTTTGCCTTCAGAACTGCCTTAATCCTTCGTGGCATAGATTCAACAAGGTACTGAAATATTTTTCAGAGATTTTGGTCCATGTTGACATGATACCATCACGCAGTTGCTGCAGATTTGTCGGCTGCTCATCCATGATGCGAATCTCCCGTTCCAGCACATCCCAAAGGTGCTCAATTGGATTGAGATTTGGTGACTGTGGAGGCCATTTGAGTACAGTGAACTCATTGTCATGTTCAAGAAACCAGTCTGAGATGATTCGCGCTTTATGACATGGCACATTATCCTGCTGGAAGTAGCCATCAGAGATCACAAGGTCAGCAACAATACTCAGGGTAGGCTGTGGCGTTGACACGATGCTCAATTGGTACTAATGGGCCCAAAGTGTGCCAAGAAAATATCCCTCAAACCATTACACCACCACCACCAGCCTAAACCATTGATACAAGGCAGATCGATAGATAGATCCATGCTTTCATGTTGTTGACGCCAAATTCTGACCCTACCACCCGAATGTCGCAGCAGAAATCGAGACTCATCAGAAAAGGCAACGTTTTTCCAGTCTTCTATTGTCCAATTTTGGTGAGCCTGTGCGAATTGTAGCCTCAGTTTCCTGTTCTTAGCTGACAGGAGTGGCACCCGGTGTGGTCTTCTGCTGCTGTAGCCCATCCGCCTCAAGGTTGGACGTGTTGTGTGTTCAGAGATGCTCCTCTGCATACCTCGGTTGTAACGAGTGGTTATTTGAGTTACTGTTGCCTTTCTATCAACTCGAACCAGTCTGGTCATTCTCCTCTGACCTCTGGCATAAAGGCATTTGCACCCACTGAACTGCCGCTCACTGGATATTTTCTCTTTTTCTCTGTAAACCCTAGAGATGGTTGTGTGTGAAAATCCCAGTAGATCAGCTCTGTTAAACATCATTTGGGAAATATTTGAAAAACAAATTTAAATTCACAGGAGGGTTAATAATTGTGACTTCAACTGTATATCACATATTTATTTATTTATGACAGTTGTGCAGACAGCCTAGAACTGTCTGTGAGTGAGACAGGGGACGTTCCTCACAACCCGGCCCCTGAAGGACCGTACAGCTAGAAGTGTTACTGTACCAACATCAAGGTGGTTTTGCCCTACTTCACATTCCAGCCTCATGCACCTTCTAACCCAAATCAAGTACGCTAGCTCAAGTATGCTTTTAATGCACTTTGGCAATACGATTTCCATCATATTTAATTAGAACAGAGAGGTGTATATTCATAAGCCGTGAATATAAATTGTATTTGAACAGCGGGAATGGTTATTCATCCATCACTCATCATTCAATCCCAGCACATCATTAGGATAAAATCCAGCTTGCTTCACCGTATCTCACCATATTACTGAAAAAGCCTGAGAACAGCAGGAGACTGATGATGTTTACTGCTTAAATTTGATAATGTAGTTTCTGCTAGGCATGTTTTTGCATATGTAGCCCTGGACCACAAAACCAGTCGTATGTTGCATGGGTGTATATCTTTGGGAATAGCCAAAAATACATTGTACAGTCAAAATTATCGATTTTTATTTTAAGCAAAAAATCATTGGAGTATTAAGTAAATATCACCTTATATGAAGACATTTAGTAAATGTCCTTTCGTAAATCTACCAAAATGTTATTTTTGGTTAGTATTATGCATTGTTAAGAATGGAATTTGGACAAATTTGAAGGTGATTTTCTCAGTATTAAGATTTTTTTAACTTTCAGATTTTCAAATAGTCGTTTCTCGACCAAATATTGTCCTATTCTAACCATCCCTCAATGAATGTATAAATCTTATTTTCAATAAATTTATTCTCATGGCTGGTTTTGTGGTCCTTGGTCAAATATTTGTTCTAAAAAAGGTTGTTTGTGTCTCATATTTGTGATGTGGCCAGAAATTGTAAATATCAGACTAGTCTCTCAGTTTATTACGAACGTTTTAGTATTTAATATTTAGAGGTACAGACTGATACCAAAACATATTGTAAGATCATAATGTAAACATTGCGTATTTAGGGACAAAAACATAATGTACTTACAAATCTTTGATATCATAAGGATAATAATTAGTTGCAGGTTCAAATTTTTAGATCAATTAAAGGCATAGTTCACCCAAAATTGAAAATTAACTCGTTATTTACTCACCCCTCTCTTGTTGCAAACCAGTTCGAGTTTCTTCTGTTAAGATATTTATAAGATATAAATAAGATATTTTTTAAAAAGCTGAAAAACTGTAACCTTTGACATAGAAAAAACAAATACTATGTGTAACTGATGGGCGCTGACAACGGAGATGAGGATCCACACGCAGTTTATTAATAAGAGTAGTCAGGCAGGCAACTGTCAAACAGGTAGCAAACAGGAGCATAAAGGGATGGCAAAAATAGGGATGGCTGACGTGAAACTGACGTTTCGACACAGTGTCGAGATCCCGAAGCGCAAGCGTTTCGAAACACTCCACCGAATCATGATCCAAAACACCCAGGTCACGTGACTAAAGTGATTCAAAGCATCTGTCATTTTAGAAGCGTTTCGAGACCTGGCGAATCTGCGTTTGACTGACAGGGTCGGAAAAAATTTGATCTCATTTAGCCTAGTGGACCGTTTGTGTGCACAGAGTAACTGCTGCAAATGGCCTAAGTTCGAAACCCGACAAATATTCTGAAATTATGACTTGATGTATTTTATTAATGTTACTTTTTTTCTGACCAAAACAAGACATATTTATTCACAAAGTGTTCGTACGGATGTCAGACCAATGTTAAAACAAAACACATTACAAGAACAGAGCATTAAAAAACTAACATCTATAGCTGCATCACCCTGGATTCAAACCCATTATTTCGGCATGCTAGTCTGGAACTCACCGCTTCACTAAATCACTTGAAATTTCAATTTTACAACGTGGGGTTTAATACCTTAATTTGTGTAACTGTTTCTTTGCTGAAGCTGTTCCAGAGCAATACAAAAACATTACCACTAGGTGTCACTGTAGAGACGGGTTTCAAAACATTTCGAAGCTTCGACTGTTTCAGTGTTTCATGAAGCCTCGCTTTGCCCACCACTAGCATAAAGGTAATCCAAGATCATAGTCAACAACAGGCGAATGGTCAGTACAGGTGGCGAAGAATCAGTAACGAGAAAACAAGGCATGGATCAAAACACAGAAAGACTAGACATGATTAACGCTTCGTAATGCTACAGGACAACAAGAGTCAGCACTTTGTGTGTGCAAGTGTGGTGTATAAATAGTCCAAGATATCAGTCCATGATGAGCTTCCAGCTGTGTGTACGTTATCAGGAGTGATCCGTAACTGGTGTGTGAGTGAGGTGCCTGATGGGAAATGTAGTGCAGTTTGGTGGCAGAATTGTAGTTCGGGTGATAGTGAGTGTTTCCAGCGATCTGCATGGGCTAGATTGCTGGGGATCGTGACACTATGGAAGTCAATGGTTATAGGTTTTCAGCTATTTTCAATATATTTTTTGCATTTTAAACCAGTAAAAAGTGAGTAAATGACAGAATTTTCAGTTTTGGGTAAACTACTGTCACGGGTGTTCTCCACAAATGCACAGGAAACCAGAATTATCAAAAATGTATTCTGTTTATTAACAAATCATAGGAATTACAGGGATGTTGACAATACAAGACCAGACAAAAACTGAGCAAAACTAGGAGAGTATAAAAAGACAGGACATGATTAACTAATTACAAACAGGGATGTAAACACAGGTGGAACTGATGAACACTAATAAATGGCAAGAAAACTGAACAAAGGAATCACATGACATAATAAAAGCACATAAATTATAGCCCAAACATAAGAATATAAAAAGTATTTATAACATTTTAATTAACATTTTTAATAATATAAATCTAGATTTCGACTTGCTAATCCCACTCATATCTCTCTAAATATACAAAATATATAACATGACTTACACAGGGATGGTATGAGATACAGTAGGTTTTCTTAAACCTGTAACAAAGAAATTAAGACAGGGCCATTTAATTTGCTATTTATTTTTTTTTCTAATCATCACAAGCACTTCTTTCTTCTTCACAATACAATGTATGTAGTATATATTAAATAAAGTATAAAATCTGCAAAAGACAAAATGGCAAGAAGCTACTTGGTGTGTGTTTTTTATCACAGTATTAATTGTTTGTACTTTAAAAGTATTATTAAATGCAAAGTGATATCCAGTATGGACACTTTGCTTTTAATGTCTTTTGGGTTACATAAGATGACCAAAATAGGGAGATACTGCTGTATTATGTGCCCACTGATTAATTTGATCATCAATCACCTTGCAGCAGAATGTTATTTCATTTTATTACTCTGCACATCACATTATATATATAATTTCTCCAATTGTCAGTACCATGCAAAATATATTTTGTTCTTGGCTTTTTACATTTTCTTTTAACATTTATTCTGTAGCAGCTAGGATAGTAAGTAGAGTGCATTTAATAGCTTGAGGAGAAATGGAAGAATCCTCTGCCTCATGTGACAGCAGAAACGTGGAGTGCTTTTTAATGTTCAGCAGTCTATTCCTGTCACCCGGAACAAAGCTCGTCCTACTGCAATGCTCTCAAAGCTCACAATATTTGGTTTTGTTTATTGTATCATGTGATCTCAGGTATTGAAATGCTTTAGCAGCAATATTTGATGCATTGTGATAATATTGTCACAATAATTAAACCCTTTCCCTCATCGTTTTTGTGACGCAAAACATTCATTCATTCGGCTTAGTGCCTTATTTATCAGGGGTCGCCACAGTGGAATGAACCGCCAACTATTCCAGCATATGTTTTATGCAGCGGATGCCCTTCCAGCTGCAGCCCAGTACTGGGAAACACCCATACACTCTCACACTACGGCCAATTTAGTTTATTCAATTCACTTATAACGCATGTCTTTGGGCTGTGTGGGAAACCGGAGCACCCGGAGGAAACCCACGTGAACACAGGGAGAACATGCAAACTCCACACAGAAACGCCAACTGATCCAACCAGGACTCAAACCAGCGACCTTCTTGCTGACAGTGCTAACCACTGAGCCACCGTGCTACCCAATACTGAGATAAAACTGATATTTAAAACCCTAAAAATACTGAGATATAAACTGTACTTCAGTACCATAGTGCAGTAAAAATAAATAGTTACTCTTCACCTCTAAATCAAGGATAGGATGGTTTGAGTGGAGGAGGGATATTCCTGACCATCTGTTAAGAGATGTGACCTACTGGCACTGTCACACAACTGGAACACCACTGTCTGTCTGCCTCTCTCTCTCTCTCTGTCTGTCCTCCCCCTCCTTAATCCCATGTTTGTGTCCACCGGGCACTGCAAAAAAAAAAAAAGCCAGCCACACAGTCTAGCTGAATCATGTGGTCTCAGCTGCTGTATGTGGTGCATCAGAGGGTGTTTTGCAGGTGGATTTGCAGCACAGATGGGAGTAAAGCGCAGTTTTTCTCTCCGGGGTTGTGTGTGTAATGTGGGATGTGCTGCTAACAGTGGGACGTTTGCGTTAGGACATGAGTGGGTGGAACTGAGGGATGAGGATTTAGGATGCTGCTGGTGGTTGTCTGGCATTGGGGAATAAAGACCGTCTGATATTATTTTAGTTTGATTACATAAGAACGTTCACACTTAACAGTCAAATTCACTTCCGTAATGTCTGTTTCATTCTGAGCTGGACAGAATATTGCATGGAGAAAAAAAAATAAGTAGGGCAGGACTTGATTGGGAATTGATTGGATTCTTTATTTTTTTGGGGATATGACAGGTGGCTTGGCTACAACATCAGAAGAGAACATTTATTTTAGGGATGGTGTAAAAAGTTAAAATATGTAGCACAAGAAAATGTTGTGTACGTTACTCATTTTCAGGTTTAAATGACTGATTGTGGGCGTCACGGTGACGCAGTGGGTAGCACGATCGTCTCACAGCAAGAAGGTCACTGGTTCGCGCCTCGGCTGGGTCAGTTGGCATTTCTGTGTGGAGTTTGCATGTTCTCCCCGTGTTGGCATGGGTTTCTTCTGGGTGCTCCGGTTTCCCCACAAGTCCAAAGACATGCGTTATAAGTGAATTGGGAAGGCTAAATTGTCCGTAGTGTATGTGTGTGAATGAGTGTGTATGGATGTTTCCCAGTGATGGGTTGCAGCTGGAAGGGCATCTGCTGTGTAAAACATATGTTGGATAAGTTGGCGGTTCATTCCGCTGTGGCGACCCCAGATTAATAAAGGGACTAAGCCGAAAAGAAAATGAATTAATGAATGAATGATTGTTTGGGTTTGTCTGCCATCTTGGATAGATTTTCTCACTGAGGATCCTGCTGATGTTGCCAGCTTGGTCTCGTTGTTTATATGTAGGTATAAGTACATGCCATTTATAGGTGATAGAGATAAATTATTATGTTTTGTTTGATGCTGAAATAATTTGGATGTATGAGTTTACAGCTTAAAAAATGAATTACAAATACAAATCTTTTGCTTGTGACCCTGGACTACAAATCCAGTCACGAGGGTCATTTAAAAAAAAAAAATTATTCATCTGAAAACTGAATAAATTTTATTATTTGGTTTGTTGGGATGGGACAATATTTATAATATTTCCAGTATACCACTATATGAAAATCTAGAATCTTGAGGGTTCAAACTGTTGTTAGCAAAGTATATCACTACAGAAAAATAATGTTTTTTTATTTTTACTGTAGGAAATTTACAACATAATTTTACTGAACGTGTTCTATACACAATATACTAATGATTTTTGGCATAAATGAATAATTGATTATATATTGTTGACTAAATATATCCATGCAACTTAAAGTCTGCGTGAAATCTAAATTTACAATGTTAATTTTGCTAGGTCACATTGCTAATCTTAAAATGAATAAGTAATCTGTGTAAATTAATCCAAAAAAATTGTTTTGGTAATCTACAATGAAATTCTGACCACTAGCTTCCGTGTTTGGAGTGGCGATCCTTCTGTTGACGTCAACATGAGGGCATCCATATAGCAACTGTTTATCAATATCCTTAACCACGCTCTCTTATCGTTAGTTTGCTATAAGGGAATGATGCGCAAAAGAAAGTCTCGCCCCCTACTCAACTTTTTGTTGTCCAAGGTCATATATCATGAATCAATTAACCCCCCCCCCTCATAATTTCTTATAGACATTTGTACATATTGTACAACGTATACATGACAAACAAGAGCAATTATAATCATATTTTACAAAAATGACAAAAGCAGTTACCAAAAGTAGTCAAAATATGATTTGTTGCAATTGCAATCCTATATAAAGCAGCAAAATCGTTTCGTGTGAGGTACAGAAGCAAAAATCAAACTACCAAGGTGCAAATCTCTCATTATCTGAATTCATAAAATGCTTATGAACACTCACTTTGGTGTGAATAATAATTTAAAAAGGTACCTTAAAAGGTTACAAAATTATGTTGCTTACAATTTGGAACAGCTGTTAGAAAAGTGATAAGCCGCGGTCACACTGGACTTTTCTCCCCATAGACTTCCATTCATACGCACGCGAATGCGTCAGACTGGAAAGGCAAGCTCGTGCGACAAGTTTCGCAGTTCGCTGCATTGCAAAGTTCAAGCTTGGTGAACTCTGACCTGCGAATTCCAGAGAGAGCCAGAGAGAGTGGTTGGGCTCAAGCGCATCGAAGGAAAAGCAAATAAGAAACGTCTTGAAGGGGCGGGATATGTCAGATACTAAAGAGCATTTGATTGGTTCGAAGATTTAATGAGAAGTTGAAGTATGAGGAAACAACATACTGCAAGCTTTGGATGTTTATATCTTCTAAATGTGAATTTTGTCACTGTTTTGGTCACTAGCTTGTAGATATCCTTAAGACTAACAAACTGATACTAAGACTACATCTAAAAAAAACGTTATTTTTAATTTCACGGGGATTTTAAAAGTGCTGAGAAATTGTATGCTCACGAATTGAGAAGCATTTTTGTGTCTTTGAAGTAACATAGGGCAAATAATGCATAATGGTTATTGTGAATATTTTCAGAAATTTGGAGTTTAAATTACAATACAATACAAAGGTAAAAAGTCAGTCCCGTAGCCAGGAGGGGTTTGGGTGGTTCGAGAGACCCACCGCCCACTGACAAAGGTCCAGAATTTGCCCCATACATAAGCTCATTTGTCCTATTTTGACTGCTATGCCATCATAAATTGTGGAGAAACCCATCGAAGGCTTTAGGACCACGCAGAATCTGACGTAAGTGAAGTCAACTTTCACTACTGACCTTCTGTATTGTTGTTAAATAGAGAAAACATTTTACAAGTAACTTTTATTCAAAATCTTGGACCTTATTCTTGAAAGAAGAAATGGCCAATGAAAAGCTGTGAAGCACCAAAAGCGGCCCATATTAAAGTTAATACTAATTATGCTGTTGTTGTTATCCACTTTTTTACAAGAGAGGCTAGAAAAATTGTGAAGCTCTACATTATTGTTGTTATTACATTTTAATTGTTTTTTCATTCAAATTGTCAAAATCTGACTTAGGAAAGTTGAATGGGTAGATTTTTTTTATAATATTTTATGTAATAAATTTGTATTTTAACATTTTTTTTTCCATATATCTTTATTCTAAATCTTTAGGAAATATTTTTGGTACATCAAAAAGTGTGGTTATGATGACCATCCGACAAGCTAATCCAGCTAATAATAGTGCTTACAATGTCACTAAATGGAGTATTTAAACCTCATAGTTAAATAGAAAATGAGGCGAATAACTGCAAAAATGTTCGATAAAAAAGAATTCAGGCTGGCTACGGACCTGAAGGTATATAAAATCATGGCCATCTAGAGTATTTACAGTAACAGACTGTACAAATGTAAAACATACATGTATGTTCAAGCAGGTCAAGTTGACGCAGGCTGCACCCACGGTAAAAGATTATATAAAACTATCAGTGTGAAGCCTCAAGAAGTGCTGTGAAGTGGGCACACCTGCTCTGCCCACACAGCTTTACTTTCAATAGAGAGGCACTTCATTTCCATCCACAGTCAGCGCATCAGATAAAATAATGATTAGAATAAAATGGCATGCAACACTTAGGAGTTTATTTATTTATTTACATTTTTTTATTATTATGTTTTAGCAAATCTTGTACTCAGTGTGGTGCAAAAATTAATTGCCATGGCATTACAGACAAGTGCTGCTGTGGATTTTCAAATTCTTGTTTATTACATTTAAAGCTGTAGATTTCAGAAAAGTCTACATAATAATGGTGATAGTTAAAAATGTGACAGTTGTTGCCATAGTGATGTCATAGTAGCCTTTATTCTCTTTCCCAGCGGGCACCAAAAATAATACATGTCAAAAAATGCTAATCGTTTTGATGTCAATCGACTACCTTGATGTCAAAATGACATCAAATGGACATCTAACAATGGCATCCAAACATGTCATATTTTAAAACGTGGATTTTTAAATGTGTTTTTTACACCAGTGTTAGATGTCAATTTGACATTTTTTTTAAATCAAGGTAGTTTACATGCATTCTAGGGATATAAAAAAATAAAATTGTAAATTTTGGAAGCTTTTAAATGAATGAATCTATACTTATATGATAATACTTTGTGATGTTATTTTGGTGGTCCAAAGGGCATCAATGTGTGGATGTCAAATGGACGTCAAGGTTTTGAAATCAAATTGATTTACATTTTTTGACATGTTTTTGATGTCGTTTTGGCCCGCTTGGTTTCATGGCCGTAACAATGATCAGACATGAACAATTCCCTTACTTGAACTAACCCATAACACCTAATATTAAATTGTGCACAATCCTCTGCATGCAGCATTTGTGCTACAGACATGAATAATACCTCACATTTTGCAGCTTTTTAAAAAGAGGTATCAATCACAGAGCACAACAAACCAAACAAAAAAAATACAAATAAAAATAGGAGGTTGTACAGTGGCTTTATTTTGGAACACAGCCTTTCACATACCAGAATTTAAAGTTTAAGGTTTTGTAAATGTAACTTTCTTCAAGCTGTGAACATTATGTATCTTTAAAAGTACCCATGCTGTTTTATGACATTGCTAAAAGGAATATTATTTAGTGTATTTATTGTAATTTAGTGGTTTTGTGTGGTATACATTTAAAAAAACAATAATTATTCCACATACTGTACATTACTGTACATATGCTCATCTTGCCTTTCTAAAATGCATAGATTTTTTTAGTATGCTCATCATTCTGAATATTGCTGATTTGCCTGCTATATCCAGATCCTTGTGATTGGCCCCTTAACATGTTTGAAGTATCAGCTTCCAAAGCAATACTGACAGGTGATATTGTCGATGTTACTACCTTATCAATTTGAGGCCAAATTCGATTGAAAAAATGCTGATGACCAAGCAAATCGATCAACACGAGTGTTTCACTAGCTTAATAATAACATATAAGGGAGATAACATACAATTGGGGGCTCGTCTGGGATGTCTTCAAATTTTTTTACTTTTAATTTTGTCCTGGATAATATTTTTTTGTGTGCATAATTGTATGGTGAGGAGAAAAACTGTAATTTATAACAAAAATCTCATTTTAGCTTTACGTTTAGCATTTTTGGAGTGAGTTTGTGTGAGAATTAGACAATGAGTAACTTTGATTTGGAAACATTTCTTTATTTCTATAGCACTTTTACAATGTAGATTGTATATCAAATCAGCTTAACATAGAAGTTCTAGTAAATTGAAACTGTGTCAGTCCAGTTTTCAGAGTTGAAGTTCAGTTTAGTTCAGTGTGGTTTAATTTTCACTGCTGAAAGGCCAAACACTGAAGAGCAAATCTATTGATGCGCAGCTCCAAACCAAGCAAGCCAGTGGCGACAAGGGCAAGGAACAAACTTCATTTGTTGTCCTGTGGTGAGGCAATCTCTATATTAAGAATATAATTATTAAGAATGAGATTTTTTTTATGCATGAACTTGTAACACTCCAAAAACAAAGCAAAACACAACACCGTGTCGTGTCGTGTGACCCTTTTAAGGATACCTAATTGCTTTAAAAAAAATCTTCTACATTGTTTACATCCATCCAAGGTCAAAAACACAGACACACACACAAAAACACTGTTTTCCCATAGTGTTTCAAGGACACAGTCTCTCTAAACCCCTCCTTTCCAGAACCTACACTGTTCAGATGCCTCTCTGTCTGTTTTGATAGATTTAATGTTTGCCAGAAACCACAAATCTAGTACCATATTTCAGCTCCAGAAGCTTTCTCAGCATTTGTGTACATAGTAACATGAACAGGAACACTAGAATTAGTTTTACTGCATCAGTTTGAGTCCTTTTATTTACTATGCAAAAGAATGTGGTGAATTTAATCAATAAGCAGTAGATAGTTAAAGGTCCAGTATGTAGGGTTGACACTTAGTGGTTGAACTAGGTATTACAGTCCAAATTCAAAATATTGGAGAGGGTTTTTTTTCACGCAGCCCCTACAATATCGATTAATCACAAACCCAGGTTGCCAGATTGACAACACCGAAAGCAGCGAGCACACCTGACGATTGAGCCTTACGATGTATAAGCTGCTCGGCTAATGTTTATGCTAATTAAAAACCACCTTGTGTGGATTTTTATAACTCTGAATCTCCATCTCATTTCGGAGGTTGCTTCTGTCCTATGGATGTCGCCAAGGCAACCCAGGGTGCCGAAATATAATTGGGTAATCTGGCAGTGGGCGGAGTTACACGGACCACAACAAAGACAGACATTCTGACACTGAACACACATTTTCAAAGAAGAATAACTGACTTTAGCATTGTTTTTCAGATAAACAAGTATGCTCATTTAGCATGTTTCTTAAAGGCCCCGTGAAATTAAAATAACATTTTTTAGATGTTAGTTTTAGTTTGTTACTTTTAAGGATATCTATAATCTAGAGCAGTGTTTCTCAATCACGTTCCTGGAGGACCACCAACACAGCATGTTTTGGATGTCTCCTTTGTCGGTCACACCCATTACAGGACTTTTAGTCTCTGCTAATGAGCTGATGATCTGAATCAGTGCGTTTGGTTAATGAGACATGTAAAATGTGCAGAACTGATGGTCCTCCAGGAACATGGTTGAGAAACACTGATCTAGTGTGCTCCAAAACACAAAATTCAAAATACAAAATTCACGTTTAGAAAATATAAAACTGATATAAACATCCAAAGCTTGCAGTTTGTCACTTCCGCGTAAATCGATCAACGATTCTTTCCACATTACCTCATACTTCAGTTTCTCATCAAATCTTGACCAATCAAATGCTCTCTAGTATCTGACATGTCCCGCCCCATTCAGGACACTTCTCAATTGCTTTTTATTTGATGCACTTGAGCTCAACCACTCCCACTGGCAGAGCTGTGATAAAAAGGAAACGCTATTGGCTGTTTTTTAAAAGGGGAGGAGCTAGTCTAGTCTAGTCTACTCTTTTCAGTTTTCAGTTGCGATTACGTCAAACATCGAAAAAAAAATGCACATTTCAAAGCACCTTTTAATATCTGCAAACATATTATGGTATTTTTATGCTTTAGAAGAGTCAAAAACACACAAATAACACCTTTAATGTGACCTTAAAGTGAGCAAGAAGTGACTTACATTATTTAAAAGCTTGCTTCTGATGTCATGTGGTCATTAATATATGATCAAATTTCCAGGTGTTCACAACCTATTCCAATGAGGACTATGACCGGAGGAATGATGACGTGGACCCCATGGCTGCTTCTGCGGAGTATGAGCTGGAGAAACGCGTGGAAAGGCTGGACCTGTTCCCCGCTGAGCTGGAGAAAGGTACGGAGAGGGGGTCAAATGAATGATGCTTGGAAATGTCAATAAATGGGTGGATGTATTGATGGATGAAGAGATTTGAGGTTGACAATATGGATGGATGGACCAACAAGTAGTGTTTTTGCAGTTGAATAGAACACAATAAAAGGTGACAAATTATGCCCCTTTGTGTAAGATGTAAAATAAATCTTTGGTGTAAGACTGTAGGTACTTCCCAGATCATATGCACTGTACTTAAACACTATTCTACGCCATTTATAAGTAGTGCATTCACATTGAAAATTCTAAAAAGAATATACCCTGAACCATATAAAAAGAATGCTGTTGTAATTATGACAGGTACTATTTGGTAGTTTGTACTTTTATTTCACCAATTTGGCAACCGTTAAACGTCGACTGGGAAATGGTTTGAATTTCTGTTTAGTAAAAAACATTAGTGTTTCATGTGGGACGGCATTAATCTCACTATACGTTTAAGTATAAGTGTATAAGTGCATAGTGTATATGTGTATAGTGTGTCATTTGGGATGCAACTTGTGTAGTTTCAGGTCTAAATACCCTGCAGATCATTTACTATATCATTTACTATAGCTTGTCAATTTATGCGTGTCCCTTTAAATGCAAATAAGCTGCTGCTCTCCAGAGGAGGGCGGAGCTTTTAGATGCTATTCTAAAAGAAACAGCAAAACAAGTGTAATCAGTGTAATAAGTGTAAATCTCACAAGTGTATCTGTCTGCGAACTGCAAGACAGGGGCGTAACTTGTAGTAAGTTAGAGGCATAACTTGCAGTTATTGAGATCCCATTGAACCATGTGAGATGTCACAACGAGATGTTGTTGGCAAGATGCCGAAAATTCTTACCAGAGAACATTTTCACCAAATGTTTTCATGAGTTTTCTCCAAATTTATCCACAACCAATTAATTTGATATATTATTATATTTATTCATTTAGCAACTCCACCATGCAACTCCACTCGCTGACTTCTTCATCCGTTTTGTCATGACAGTTAGCCTACTCGGCGTCGCCCCCTGTGGTTGCAAATAACAATACAGTGGCGAGCGTGTCAAGTATGAAAGCCTCCGCAACTCATGGCTGTACGCTAATAACTGTGATGGTTGGGTACGTTTAGGTTTGGGGAAGGTGTAGACGTTAATAACTGTGATGGTTGTGTTAAGGGTTGGGGTA
>CAIGQV010019950.1:637334-661272 GCA_903798115.1 Danio jaintianensis | reverse complement strand
TTAATAACTGTGATGGTTGGGTTTAGGGTTGTGGTAGGTATAGACGTTTATAACTGTGATGGCTGGGTTTAGGGTTGTAGTAGGTATAGACATTAATAACTGTGATTGTTGGGTTTAGGTATGGAGTAGGTGTAGACGTTAATAACTGTGATGGTTGGGTATGTTTAGGTTTGGGGAAGATGAAGACGTTAATAATTGTGATGGTTGTGTTAAGGGTTGGGGTAGTTGTAGACGTTAATAACTGTGATGGTTGGGTTTAGGTTTGTGGAAGGTGTAGATATTAATAATGATGATGGTTGGGTTAAGGGTTGTGGAAGGTGTAGACTTTAATAGCTGTGATGGTTGGGTTTAGGTTTGGGGAAGGTGTAGACATTAATAACTGTGATGGTTGGGTATGTTTAGGGTTGTGGAAGGTGTAGACGTTAATAACTGTGATGGTTGGGTTTAAGTTTGGGGAAGGTGTAGACATTAATAACTGTGATGGTTGGGTTTAGGTGTGGAGTAGGTTTAGACGTTAATAACTGATGTACAGCGCCATCTTGCCGACAACATAGTGTTGACGTGGATCTCCATAACTTCAAGTTACACCTCTACTACATGTTACGCCCCTTCATGTTACGCCCCTGTCTTGCAGTCCACAAGACAGACCCTACTCAAATCTCATGGGCATAAAATGACCAGTGGTAAGTTAAAACCTTACATGCTCAACATTTAGACTGGACCAGGACATACAGTACATTTAAGTAGTTGTTGTGGAGTAAAGTTGATTAAACTCATCGACTAGCATGTTACTGCTCTGTTGTTCTGCTTTTGCAAATAATTATTACACTACTACACTACTACAATTCTCTTGTCCTCAAAGAAACTTAAGAAAATTTAAAAGAGAATTATGAGTGAATTATAGGTTTTCAGAATAATCTAATCAAATGTCTCTGATCTCTGTGAATGCAGTCAGAGACAATGGTAACATTCTTATTAAAAATAAAATGACATACTTGTTCTGGGTTTGAAGTTAGAGCACAAAGCCTTCAGAAACAGCGTCAAACTTACCCTTGTATAATATACAAGTATTTAAGGGGCGGTAATATAATTTTTCTGTATGGATGGACATAAACACAGAAAAAGTCTGATTTTCATGATATGTTACCTTTAAATGATTGGGAAACTACTCATAGGGTAGTTTTATTTGAAAGTGAGCTTATAAGTCCTTTCACAATGGTTTGTTCTACAAATAATATTTACATAATAAATAATTATTCACAGTATTTTGATATTAATATTGCGCATGTTCATTATCACAATACATTGAATTATTAAACATCAGCATATTTCTAGTGCTATGTTTGTTTACCCTCTTTGTTTTTCTTCCATTATATGGTTCAAATTATCAACTTAATATAGTATATAGTACACAATCACACTTTTCACATCAAAAAAATACCAGGATTTCTAGTGTTGAAAAGATAAAGCAATAATATACTGTTTCTAAGATGGACTTGGAAATGAACAAATTATCTTTGGAGCTATTGCAAGCTGTATTGTAACTGAATTTCCCATTTTTAATGTCATCAACAGACAATGAGGGGTTGGGAATCAGTATTATTGGCATGGGTGCTGGAGCTGACATGGGACTGGAGAAGCTTGGCATATTTGTCAAGACTGTCACAGACGGAGGAGCTGCTCATCGGGATGGCAGGTCGATGTTATGCATATTTTACACAATCATTTTTTGACAAATTTTCCAAGGTCATTTCTCAATAGTCACACTGAGCACTTTTTCCCATTCAGGATACAAGTGAATGATTTGATAGTGGAGGTGGATGGAACAAGCCTGGTTGGTGTAACTCAAAGTTTTGCTGCATCTGTTTTGAGAAACACAACCGGGACCGTTCGGTAAGACCAGCGTGAATTTCTAACCTTTTATATTTACTGTCATCTAATCTACAGTCACTACTGTGTTTAAATGCATGTTGAAAAGGGGTGGACTTAATGGCTGGGTGCTTAGAAACGCCTAGAAACGACCTAGAAGTGTTTCAATGTAAACACTTTGTAAAGTGCATGGTAAATAAAAATACTGTGTCTGAATAATGGGTCTCATTTACTAATAATTGCATTTTTCGTATTTTAACTTCTCACAAAAAACTTACCGCCTAATTCACAACATTGATGACTGTTCTTAAATTTGCTCTTCTGTTAGTGAATTCCAATTGTTCCCAGCGATTAATAATTTGGATAATACATGCCAATAGTATGCATTAAGCCTTTGAAAACTGAACTATACTTATCACTGTAGGCACAAGTAATGGTGGATTAATCAAATGCTAATTTCATTCATTCATTTTCCTTCAGCTTAGTCCCTTATTTGTCAACCGTCAACTATTCTGGCATATGTTTTACACAGCGGATGCCCTTCCAGCCACAAACCAGAACTGGAAAACGCCCACACACTCTCTCATTTACACACACTCCCAATTAGTTTATGCAATTCACTTATAGCACGTCTTTGGACTGTGGGGGAAACCGGAGCACCCAGAGGAAACCCACTCAAACTCCACACAAAAATGCCAGCTGGCCCAGCCGGGACTCAAACCAGCGACCTTCTTGCTGTGAGGCAACAGTGCTAACCACTGAGCCACTGTGCCGCCCCATGCTAATTTCAGTTAATGTCAAAAGGATTGTATTTGTGAATTGAGCACATATGAATAGCACCACAGAGTTTTAATTATTGGTGATAAAGTTGGAAATTAGAGCTGTTAATTAAAAAAACATGCCAGAAGCTAATTTGTACTGATAATAATTAAGATTTAATTGTAGAGAAAAAACTTACTCCATTATTCATATGGCAGCCAAGAATGATAAAACTCATTGATTACAAGAGCTCAGTACACTGATAAAGTAAATCACTCACTTCGAAATCAAATGCACGTCCTTTGGTTTTTAGTTTGACTGTATTTTTAAAATACTCAAGTGTGCACTGTAAATTTCCTCTTTAAAAAAACTAATATCCAAATACATATGGCGTGCTTTCAGATGGTTCCGCACATCAAAATTCAGCTAAACTCAGGAAAAATAACAAAAATGGAAGAAAAAGTAAGCCATCTTAACTGAAAATATGATGATTCTTATAGAAAATATGCTTTTGTCTCCCATCACCTCTCAATGCTCAGGAATAAATATAATCAACACAAAAGTCGGTTATGAAAAAGGTTGGAGATACTTTACTGTACCAAGATCATTTGGACAAATCATAAATATTAATATCACAATTATTACTATGGTTATTTAAATACAGCTTTCATTTTAAGGACGTTACTACACTGTAAAAATCAATTATCTACTCTTACATTAAAAAAGTGAGTAAACCGTTTCCTTAAAAGCTAAAAGTTGACTATACGCAAAAACGTGAGTAAACCCTCTCCAACTTGGAAGTGTTAAGTTGATTTCATATTTGATATTTTTTCATTTACTTAATTTAAGGGTGGCGATACGGTGGCCCAGTGGTTAACACTGTCGCCTCACAGCAAGAAGGTCGCTGGTTCGAGCCCCGGCTTGATAGTTGCCGTTTCTGTGTGGAGTTTGGCGTGGGTTTCCTCCGTGTGCTCCGGTTTCCCCCACAGTCCAAAGAAATGCACTATAGGTGAATTGAATAAACTAAATTGGCCGTAGTGTATGTGTGTGAATGAGTGTGTATGGATGTTTCCCAGTACTGGTTTTCAGCTGGAGGGGCATCCACTGTGTAAAACATATGCTGGATAAGTTGGCGGTTCATTCCGCTGTGGCGACGCCTGATGAATAAAGGGACTAAGCCGAAGGAAAATGAATGAATGAATGAATTTGAGGGCGGCACGGTGGCGCAGTGGTTAGCACTGTTGCCTCATAGCAAGAAGGTCACTGGTTTGAGTCCCAGCTGGGCCCGTTGGCATTTCTGTGTGGAGTTTGCATGTTCTCCCCGTGTTCTCGTGGGTTTCCTCCAGGTGCTCCGGTTTCCCCCACAGTCCAAAGATGCGCTATAGGTGAATTGGATGAACTAAATTGGCTGTAGTGTATGAGTGTGTGTGAATGTGAGAGGGTGTTTTCCAGTACTGGGTTGCGGCTGGAAAGGCTGCGTAAAACATATGTCAGAATAGTTGGCGGTTAATTCCGCTGTGGTGACCCTTGATAAATAAGGGACTAAGATGAAAGAAAATTATTGAATTTTTCATTTACTTAATTTTCTTTTCAAGGCAACAGGTTTACTCAATTTTTTAAGTAAAGTCAACTAATCGCTCTTTAAAGTGTAGAAAACGTGAAGGCAGTAATAAATACAACTCCATCCCAGATTTACGTTTACATGTTTATCTTTGTTATACTGCCATAACATGGTGAAAAGAACATTTCAGTGTAAACTTCAACTTAATAAAAAAAAAAAGTGACTCTGGTTCATTGCATTCTGATATGAAATATGCATCCTCCTCTGCATTTCCCTAGTTCATTCAGCATTCAGCCAATAGGGGTCATTGTGACCATTGTAATTATGTGTTACAAAGATTGTATTTAGACGAGAAGAATAGTACATTTCATTATGATAGATTGAGTGTTAACAGGGGAGGCCAGAACAAGGAGAGGGTTTATGAAGCCAGACACTGGGTGGAGGAGACACGTACAGCAGATGAGCAATAAAAAGGGAGGAAATTGAGGATGGATAAAAAAGGAGGAGAGAAAGACAAGCAAAGAGGGATCTATGAGAGCTGTATCAACAGTAAACAATGATAAATCTTGTTGCATGACTAAAAATAATGCATTCTTATAATTTCTTAAAAGCAGATATTCACATGGTCTCTTTCAAAAGGCATGAATAAAAAAAAAACTTAATTTAGAATAATTACATTTTTTTATAACAAATTTGAACCTTTTTTCTTAATTTTAGAGTTAAGAAAATCTCAAGTGTCACCCTTAAATGATTTTTTAAACACTTTTATAACTTTATTATACTGTATTCCATTTTAGTTTCTATTGCTGATTTTAAGTTTTACTTTGAAATTTTGGTAGTTACATTCTAAATTTCTGTACATTCTAAACCCCAAATGTGGGACCGGACAGTATTCCCAGGAGCACAGAAATAACACTCCCACATGTGGGACAATATTCTCAAAGGGTTACATTTTGCAGGTTACATTTGTCATTTTAAATGACAACTAGCATTTTATTTCTAAAAATATCCCTGGTGATTTTAGCTTGTTCTTAACCAGCTGAGCAACACAGTCCACTGCAGATTGTCTTAATGTAATGTATAAGACTGAAGAATACATAGGAAATTTGCACTGAAACCTTAAATACATTACTACAAAAGACAGAGCTTTAAAAGATTCAAGTACAACTTATTTATTTACACAGATATGGAAGAAGATCAGATTTGATTGGTGTTTTTGTTCATTTTGTTAGCAAAAAGTGTATTAGAATAAGAATGAGTTGACAAACTGGGCGGCACGGTGGCTCAGTGGTTAGCACTGTCGCCTCACAGCAAGAAGGTCGCTGGTTCGAGTTGGCGTTTCTGTGTGGAGTTTGCATGTTCTCCTCGTGTTTGCATGGGTTTCCTCCGGGTGCTCCGGTTTCCTCCACAGTCCAAAGACATGCCGTATAAGGGATTTGGATGAACTAAATTGGCCATAATGTATAAGTGTGTGAATGTGAGAATGTATGGGTGTTTCCCAATACTGGGTTGCAGCTGGAAGGGCATCCGCTGCGTAAAACAATGTCGGAATAGTTGGTGGTTCATTCGGCTGTGGTGACCTCTGATAAATCAGAGACTAAGCCGAAGAAAAATGAATGAATGATGAATGAGTCCACAATCAAAAAATATTTTTGCTGCTTGTTCAAACTACTTATTTAAAATGAGCTAAAACAGCAAAATTCTTGAGTTTTTTGAGGGACAACTTAATTGTTTTAGGTTCAATCCACTTAAATTTGTAAAAACAATTAAGTTAACTTTATTGATTTGTGTGGAACCCAGTAATTTTTACAGTGAAGGTGTCAATTTGATGAATTATTATGTATTTTTCATTCATTCATTCATTTTCTTTTCGGCTTAGTCCCTTTAATAATCTGGGGTCGCCACAGCGGAATGAACCGCCAACTTATCCAGCATATGTTTTACGCAGTGGATGCCCTTCCAGCTGCAACCCATCACTGGGAAACATCCATACACACTCATTCACACACATACACTACGGACAATTTAACTTACCCAATTCACCTATACCACACGTGCCATACCGTACCATACCGAATGTGCTACCCACTGCGCCACCGTGCGGCCATTATGTATTTTTATGGATTGTTATTTATTATTTATTGTTATGAATTGTTATTTATAATTGATGAAGAGAAGGGGTAGGTACTCACAAAATGATGTTTGCTGTTTGTTCAAATTACTTATTTAAAAAGAACTGAGTCTTTTTTGCAACAACTTAACTTTTTTTAATGTTCAATCAACTTAAATTTGTAAAAACTAATAAGTTAACTTAATTCCTTTAAGTTGCTCCAACACAAAAATCTTTTGTGTGGAACCCAGCAGTGTTTACAGTGTATGCTTCCTATCCCTTTTTGGATACGTATGAGTTAAAATTGTATTGTGTTGTATTATTTTGCTTTGTTTATTAATTGTATTTATTTTGTTTATGTTCGAAATAAAGTCTAAAGTTAAAGTCAAAGTCAAACTTATTTATTTCACAGTCTAGTTTATAGTTAGTGACTAACATTTATAACATTTTACATTTGGAAGACAATTTTGTCCAATTGCATTTAAGGTATATGTTTTATCATTACAGTACGTGCATTCTCTGGGAATCAAGCCTATGGTGTTGAGCTAAGAAATAAAGACTTTGGAATAGATTTTGGAGTGTGATAAACCCCTCTTTTCCCAGGTTTATTATTGGCCGAGAAAAGCCGGGAGAGCAAAGTGAAGTGGCCCAGCTCATCCAGCAGACCCTTGAGCAGGAGCGCTGGCAGCAGGAGATGATGGAACAACGATATCGAAACTACATGGGCGATGAGGAAAAGGTATGGCACATCCTTGCTACACAAATTTAAAGTGGGGATTTTGAAAAAAAAAAAAAAGTTGAAGAGCAAGTGAAGAGTTCAGATGCAAAAACCTCAAAATTCTTTCTTCCAAAATGAATATTTTTCTCAGGCTCCTGTGTGTAGCTTCAGTAGTTTCATGTTTATGGCAATGAATTGTTTCTATTTGTTGCCTTTAAAGAGAAATAAAGGAACATAAACAAAGGAAGCTGAGAAAGATGTTCATTTTAGATGGCACTTAGAGGTTTTTGCATCTGGACTCTTCATATACTCTCAGAAGTAAAGGTACAAAACCTGTCACTGGGCCGGTACCTTTTCAAAAGGTAAATTTTTGTTCCTACCAGGTCCTTAAAGGTACATATTAATACCTAAAATGTACAAATGTGTACCACATAGTACCTTAAAGGTACACAAGTGAACTTTAAAATGACAAAAGTGTACCCTAAAAGTACTAATGTTCACCTGTATGTTACAAAAGTGTACCTTTTGAAAAGCTTGTGCCTTTATTTTTGAGAGTGTATGGTGCTTATTTAAATGGTTGTTATTTTGTCTTCTGGAAAGTCTATTAAACACAAAATTGCTTTGGTGGGTAGGCATGTATGTTTCTGTGTAAAGGGACATCGCCAACTATTGGCTTGGCATTTATAATACAGTGTTTTTAATCATTTTTGCGGATATGTCTGAATAGAGAGAGTTCTTCTTCAGAGATAGTGAACGTCTTTGCTTGATACTGAACTTTGTGTTGTATTTAAACATTAAATTTAAAGGGATAGTACACCCTAAAATGAGAATTCTTTCATCATTTACTCTCCCTTGACTTGTTTCAAACCTGATTGACTTTCTTTCTTCTGTTGAACAAAAAAGAAGATATTTTGAAGAAAGCTGGACCCCTGTAACCATTGACTTCCATAGTATTTGTTTTCCTTACTTATTTGGTTAATGGTCCTTTCTTTCTTTAAAATATCTTCTTTTGTGTTCAACAGAAGAAAGAAAGTCAAACAAGTTTTAAAGGGAGAGTAAATGATGAAAGAATTGAAAATTAAATGAAAATGATGAAAGAAGTAAATAGTGAGTGAATTTAAATTTTCCGGTGAACGTTTACTATTGTATTCGCATCTTGACTTTTTAAATCCGTTTGTGTAATTGACCATATCTGTGGTCTGATTTTAAAAAGTATCAAAAGAGTGTTTTTTATTATTATTTTTTTTTTTATTATTGTTAACAAAACATACAGGCTGAAAAAACAATATAATAAAATATATATCAATTTAACTACCCCCTCCCCCTCCCCTGTAGTCTCTTTAAACTGGGGTATCCAATGAATAGAAGTTAACAGAAAAACAAAAAACAAAAACAAAGTACAGTATCAAATATCAATTATACAAAATAAGGCAATCATTCTGGATCCTGATCATTGTTTTGTGCAATAAACATGGAGATTTTGTCAGCAGCTGAAGTCCAGATCTTTAATGTAATTATTTGTACCAGGTTCACTCGAGCTGTGGATAATTCCAACATTATAATGTCCTGAAGTTGTACCAACCACTTGTACGTGTCCAAATTATGTGGAGACAGCCAATGTTAGGCTAGTAGTTTTTTTGCAGAAGTTAAGCCAGCCAGCCAAACAGCTTTTTGTAGCTTGGTGAGATTTAACGTAGCATCATCGCTCAGTAATAGAATGGAAGGATTCACTGGTACAGGATATTCAATAATTTTAGATAAGATAACACAAACCTTATTCCAAAATTTTTGTACTTTTCCACATTCCCACATCATATGAAAAAAAGATCCAAGTTCCTGGTCAGGACATTTATCACAGAGAGGACTAAAGAAGGCATTGATACGATGTCTTTTAAGTGGGGTCCAGTAGGTTCTATGGCAAAAGTTATAGTGAATGACTTGGTGATTGGGATTTTTAGATGAAGTAAAAATGTTCTGCCATACTCTTTAAAAGAGTGTTAACGAATATGGATTTTCTCTACTGTGTCTAATTCACAAAAAGTGTTTAACCCTGATCTGCCTTTCTAGCCGGGTGATTACGGCACCGATGAAGAGGAAGAAGATGAAATGAGCCCCACGTACCCCAGTGCCATAGAGGTGTTCGACTTGGCCGAGAACGAGGACATGCTTTCACCAGTAGAAGTGGACCCTGAGAAGCTTGCCCACAAATATAAAGAAGTAAGACACAAATTTGTGAAAAACAATGTCAATTATATTGTCTGGTATAAGAAATGTTTACTTGTATAACCATTTTTAAAAGTATCCACAATGAAATGTACTTGCCAATAAAAAAATAAAAAAATAAATAAATGTGTTTTTATTGCTATTGAAAAATACTGATAATCAAGAAGGGGGTGACATGGTGGCTCAGTGGTTAGCACTGCCGCCTCACAGCAAGAAGGTCGGTGGTTCGAGCCCCGGCTGGGTCAGTTGGCATTTCTGTGTGGAGTTTGCATGTTCTCCCCGTGTTGGTGTGGGTTTCCTCCGGGTGCTCCGGTTTCCCCCACAGTCCAAAGACATGCGGTATAGGTAAATTGAATAAACTAAATTGGCCGTAGTTTATGAGTGTGAAGGTGAGAGTGTATGGGTGTTTCCCAGTACTGGGTTGCAGCTAAAAGGGCATCCGCTGTGTAAAACATATGCTGGATAAGTTGGCGGTTCATTCCGCTGTGGCGATCCCTGATGAATAAAGGGACTAAGCCGAAGGAAAATGAATGAATGAATGATAATCAAGAAACATATTTGACTGTTTTTTACTGTACTTTGACTAATTAAAGTTTGTAAAGCATTGTTTAATCAGTTTTCAATCAGGCCCCTAATTAGGCTTAACTAAACTGAAACTAATCTTATACGTGAAGGTTTGAAATGTTTCAGTTTGAAAGCACAAACTCCACACCAGATAATTATGTTCAATACATTAAACAAATAACGTCTGATGTGTGTATATATATATGAGTATATATATGCATGTAAATACGTAACTTACTTACCACAGTTGTAAAGTGCTGGAAAAGTTTGAAAATGTATGTGGAAAGTGCCTAAAAAGTGCTTCTATTTGACTTTTAAAAAGGTGTAAGAACCCTGTACATTGGTTTCTGTTAATATCACACCTTATCCAGTCATTTACATGTGCAAAAATGTACTTAAAAGGGGACCTATTATGCAAAAATCACAGTTTAAACCAATTTAAACACAGTTGTGAGGAAACAATTTGTGAATATAACCAGCTTCTAATGGTAAAAAAAAAATATATATATTTTATTTAATTTTTTATCACACTTTATAAAAAGTCTGCAGAAACACTTTGATTGACATTCTCTCTTTGTACATGCACCGTCCATTAGTGACGATCTCTCCCTCATTGGCATATTAAGTTAGCCTTGTTTTTGAAACTGCCACTACACTGACACATAGGCATTTGTAGCTCCGCCCTCTTTTGAAAAGAGCACAATCTCATTTGAATTTAAAGCGACAGTCACCAAAACAGTACAATTAGAATCAAAGCCTAAAAGGGGCAGTTTCAAAGAGTTATAAAACATTATTTGTGCTGTATTTTGAGCTGAAACTTCACATACACACTCATCAGAGACTTATTTTACACCTTGTAAAAAGGGGCATAATAGGTCCCTTTTAAATTTGTCAGCTGAAATTAAAGAAAGGGGCGAGATGGCAACTATTCATGAAGCATTATGAATAAAACTTCTACTAATACATAGCTTAGAAAACATTTAGACAACATTTTGTTAATGAAGTTTAAACTAAATAATGAAAGTTCTTTACAATCTCTGTGGACGAAGATGTATGCTTATGTCTTTCTTATGAAAGTCATCTTTATCAATTATTGCAGAAGAGCAGATTTAATGATGTTCTTTAACCTGTTTACTGTTTTGGCACAGTTGCAGATCAAACATGCTGTAACCCAGGCTGAAATCCAACAGCTCAAGAGGAAGGTATGAAAGCACTTTTCTAACAAACGAATCATCAAACAGATTTACAGATTTTTTGGATGTGTTCTTTGGCTGAAGAAATTCACCTGAAAATGAAAACCATCATATTTTCTAAACTTTTCTATGCTACAATAAAAGTGGACAGTGACTATGTTTACATGAATATCAGTAATCAAATTATTTGCCTTAATCTGAATAAGACAATAACATGATGATAACATGATAAACTCGTGTTTACAGGAGTTGCTTTTTGAATGTTCCTTTCATGTTCCCGTTTTACATGTTATAGTACATAGTTCGATTAACGTCATTACGTCACCACTCGACGCTAGTTTCCTCCGGCGTTTCACGCAACAACAGTTCATGTTCGTCATGGCACCATATGTGATTTTGGGCATTTCATTTTTAATTTAACAACAAGTTCAACTGCAGTTAATTTCTCAAACTATGTGTGTAAACAGACGACGGCGGAAACAAATTCTCAAGCAACAGCTCACCCCCGAGACAAACTTGGAGGCACTTCATAATGTCCATTTTTTCTCAACAAAGTCCTCGTTTCCCACCAAAATGTGCTCTCTTGCTTGCTTGCTGCCTCTAATAGTGCCATGAACACATGCTGAAGGTTTTTCTCTGACAAAGAGATCTGTTACTAATTGCATGACAAGTAATCATCTGCTTGCATGTGTGTGTGTGAAGTTAAATCACGCAGAGCAGGAGAAGCAGCGCTGGCGTTCTGAGAAGGCTCAGATGGAGTGTAACATGCAGGAGAACCGGGAGCGCATGGAGAAGCTGGAGGGATATTGGATGGAGGCGCAGAGTTTGTGCCAGGCTGTGGACGAGCACTTGAAAGAAACCCAGGCTCAGTACCAGGCTCTGGAGCGCAAATACAGCAAGGCCAAACGCCTCATCAAAGAGTATCAGCAGAAGTGAGAGAAAACACACAGCCACATTCTTACTAAAGGTCAGGGGTTGCCATGTTTTCACAACAAAAGTAGCCCAATGGCCACACGAACATAGTGGAATTTCCATTCCAACTAGCCCGATCCCTAAACTCGAATGAGCAGTGTTGGGGGTTAACGCATTACAAGTAACGCGAGTTACGTAATAATATTACTTTTCTAAGTAACGATTCATTTTAAAAAGTAAGTAATAATATTTCAGTTACTTTTTTAAAAATGTAACGTGAGTTACTTTTTAGTTTTATTATTAGCTTTTAAAAAATAAATTGTTGAATTAAAATTTAAG
The DNA here is from genome assembly GCA_903798115.1 of Danio jaintianensis. Lineage (NCBI taxonomy): Eukaryota > Metazoa > Chordata > Actinopteri > Cypriniformes > Danionidae > Danio > Danio jaintianensis. The sequence continues at coordinate 649,024 of CAIGQV010019950.1, read as the reverse complement.
TAGTCACAATGAATCACGCAGTCAATGGGAGAATGTGTTCATTATTTTGAACGCATCGAAGAAAAGAAAAAAGGGGTTTTCTCAATGGACAGTGATCAAAAGTAGCAAACACATTGCTTTATAGAATCTGTATATATGGCATGTATAGCTCTGGGGTCAGGAAGTTCTCAGATAACATTATCCTAAAATATAAATTGTTATGTGTTTTTTTTAAGGTAAATGTAGGTGTAGGTTATACAGTGCGTTGTTAATTGCAGACCTCCTCTATTAACAAAAGAAACGAAAAAAAAACAAGTTCTGAAAGAGATCAAGCCTCAGCCAGGTAAGGAAAAGTAACGCAAAAGTAACTCAAAAGTAACATAGTGCATTACTTACCATAAAAAGTAACTAAGTAACGCAACTAGTTACTTTTTTGGGGAGTAACTCAATATTGTTATGCATTACTTTCAAAAGTAACTTTCCCCAACACTGCGAATGAGTGTGACAGAGATGGAGAGCGGAGAAATAGTGTGTATGCTAGTGATGGAGAGTCCCGCAAGTTTCTGTGTGCGCAGATTCAGTGTGGGCCTATACAATTACTTCAACGCTCTCATTTTGTTTCAGCTTTCAGCCTTAAGGTCGTTTTCTTTTTTTATGTATTCATATGCGAAACATTTGTTACGTACACAAACCTCTGTGTACACACTGAGTCCAATGCGTATTTATTAATCCATTCTGAAAAAACGCAAAACATTTGAAAGTAAATTCAAGGAGTTCTCTGCATTGTTCTCTCTCTTCTTCAAAGTAGAAAAAGAAAAAGAAGGAACGAGTTCTCCTCCTTCAAGAGCTGCATCCCAAATGCAAAGTTTATTTCAGGAAATCAGTGGAATTTTGATACATTGCTTGTGATACTCCACACATTTCCGCACGTAAACAAATCCTGAATAGATACTGGCAGTACGTAAAAGGTATGGACACACACACACACACAGCCCAAACAGCAGCGAGAGAGCGCCATCACTGAATCCAGCATAGGGTTTCTCAACTGTCCGCCACATTCTGTTTTTATTTTATGCATGTGTTTGTCATAATGTTATTTGTGCTGAAGGCTCAAGTGATGGTATTCTGTATTTTGCCTGTCACTTGTACGGTGGCTCTGAACTGTCAAAACGCTTTTTCGTAGGCAGTGTGTCAATACGATTGACAACATGAGGTTGAATATATTTTTTTACATGTGAAAATGACGGACTAAAATTTTGGATTCAGTGTGCACGTGCAATAACCTTTACTCTGCTTCATCCTATCGTGATAATACGTTTTGAATACTTTAGCTCATTCATGAACATGATTTCTGCAGGAGCCCCGTAGGATGTAATGAAGGCAACAAATCCCATGATTCCACACTCAGTTACGGCATTATCGAAATATGCATTTGTTTGTTGTGAATACACGGCCTCTAGTGGCGAACATTTCATACTGTGTGTTTAACAGTTTATACAATTCACACTGACAGTATGGAGGTTGGATTCACAAACACATTATGACCAAACCTTTGTTATAATCTTTGTAAAACTGCAAACCATTATAACAATGTTTAAAAGGTCGATTGAGAACTAAGGAAAATTACTTTTTTTATATTCTTCTTTCAGTCATTGAATTAAGATTATTATATACACTCAAGATATTAATGAACATTTTACGAATCTTCTATGTAATTGCAGAAATCTAAACAATGTCCTCTATTTTTTTCATGCAGGGAGATTGAATTACTCAAAAAGAAAACAGCTCAGCAACAAACTGTAGAGGAGACTGAAGATTCACATAATGAGGAAACAGAACAACTCCAAGACAAGGTATCGTGATATTTGAAATATATTTCATCAGATGCATATTTTCTTTCTGAAGCACAATATATAAAACCACTTTTCAAAATTAGAAAATTAGAGAACATAACTCCTGACGTCAAAATGACATAAAAAAACATGTCAAAAAAGTCAACTGACTACCTTGATGTCAAAACGACATCAAATTGACATCTAACATTTGCATCACAAATCAATTACAGGATCGATAACGTCAATTCGACGTTGTATTGACATCAAGGTAGTTTACATGCACTGCCGGGATACAAAATCCAGTATAAATTTATTACTTGGAGATTTTAGATGAATAAAACCTTTATGTTATAATACTTTTTGTGTCGTTATTTTTGGGGTCAAAAAGGCATCAATGTGAGGATGTCAAATGGACAATGTAGTGACATCAGATCGATTGGCTTTTTTGACATGTTTTTTGCTGTTGTTTTGAATAAAATGAAAAGAGAAAATGGACATTCCGAAACTATGGAAGAAAGCAAGTGCCGGTACATTCATTCATTCATTTTCTTTTTGGCTTAGTCTTTTTATTAATCTGAGGTCACCACAGCGGAATGAACCGCCAACTTATCCAGCATATGTTTTACGCAGCGGATGCCCTTCCAGCCACAACCCATTACTAGGAAACACCCATACACTCTCGCATTCACACACACACTCATACACTACAGCCAATTTCGTTCATCCAATTTACTTATAGCATGTCTTTGGACTTGTGGGGGAAACCGGAGCACCCGGAGGAAACCTACACGAACACGGGGAGAACATGCAAACTCCACACAGAAATGCCAACTGGCCAAGCGGGGACTCGAACCAGCGACCTTTTTGCTGTGAGGTGACAGTGCTAACCACTGAGCCACCGTGCCGCCAGGGCCGGTACATTTCATAGCAATTACTGGAACCTTCAAAACATTAGTTGTGACCTGTCTGTGTGCTTCGGTGACTGCTGTTCATTAATATTGATCACATTGTTCCTCAAAATGGTGTGCTCCGGTTTCCCCCACAGTCCAAAGACATACGCTATAGGTGAACTGAATAAGCTAAATTGGCCGTAGTGTATGTGTGTGAATGCAAGAGCGTATGGGTGATTCCCAGTGTTGGGTTGCAGTTGGAAGGGCATCCGCTGCGTAAAACATATGCTGGATAAGTTGGCGGTTCATTCTGCTGTGGCGACCCCGATTAGTAAAGGGACTAAGCCGAAAAGAAAATGAATGAATGAATGATTTTTACCCAAATATGGGTTCAGTTAATTAATCCGGCATTTTTAGTGTACCACTGATATCTAAAAAAACTATTGCAGTTAATGTGTTAAAGTTAATATGTCCATTTCTCTTCACGCAGGTAACAGATCTTGAGTCGCAGGTCGAGGAGTTGAAGTCACTGGATCCGTCGTAAAAGTACAAATTGTTCAACTACTTCAATGTAAATGTACTGAAATTGGAGAACTTTGTACTTTTGTCATTTTTGTTATTGTCAGTAAGCCCAAGACTTTCCCTCCTCCATACCTTGATTTCAGACTTTTTATGCTTTTAGACATTTTTTCTTTATTCATTCATAGTATTGTGAATCATAGTTTTACCCCGCAGTGTTTGGTCATTTGTATTTTCCTTATATTGAACTCTAGATAACGATTCGGGCTGTCACTGATAGTTCTGCCAAAGTTGTTCCTGTAACAATCTAACGTACACAACAAAAAACGTGTCTTTTTCTAAGTTACATTAAGACTGATCTTTCATTAACAACTACAGTGGTATATTTTTCCCATTTCAGTGTTGAAAATAAGGAGACGGAGTGTGAAGATGTCTCTGAAACTCCAGTAATGACCTGCCACTCGCTGCTGTACCTTAAATTCCAGTTATACTTTCCCCCCTTTTATCCTTATGCCTTTCCTAAACTCTCCTTAGGATGAACTGTTCTATATGTGATAAGTATAATTTGTCTAGATTCTTTAAAAGTATATATTAATATAAAATGGGAAGCACATCATTCATGGAGGGAACCTGAGTGAAACTGTAAAGACTCCTGTAACGTTGAGGATGACGTGTTCCAATTCATATTTTGTGGTCATTAAACACATACTTAGCTTAGCCTTAGCCAGATATCAAGGGATTTACCTACACATCTTTCTCCAAATGCCTCTTTTCTACCTATAGCAGTCCACACTTTACCTCTCGTGTAAGGTTTTGGTGACTCGAACCTTAAAAACCAACTGCTGCCTTTTTCTCAGTATTATTCCTCTTTAGCCACTTTCCAGTGTTCATTTACATCACCCCTTAAAGGAACACTACACATTTTATTTTGTAAATAGGCTAATTTTACAAGTCACCTGGGGGTAAAACGGTTATATTTTACTATTTTTGAATCCATTCAGCTGACCTCCAGGGCTTGCGGGAGCCCTTTTAGCTTAGCATAAATCATTGAATCGGATTAGACCATTAGCATTTCGCTCAAAAAAAAAAAAAGTTTGATCAATTATGATATTATGCTGCACTTAAAAATAGTCCCCAGCTAACTAACTAGGTAACAGTACTGCTTAATAACATTGTGCCCCCATACAGCCATTATATGGCAGCAAAGTTCCTTGATTATTACGCCCAAATGAGAGTATAGTTCCTAGCCATATCAGCGTAGAAAATAGCTAATTTTTCATTTTCAGTTGGTCTTAGTACACAATGTAACAACAGAAGGGTCAAGCTTTAAATAGGAACATTATATGCATCATAAAACAAAGACACAAAATTATTTTTTTAAATTCTTTGAGCGAGATGCTAATGGTCTAATCCAATTCAATGATTTATGCCAAGCTAAGCTAAAAGTGCTTCCACCAGGCATGGGGATCAGTTGAACGGATTCAAAAATGGAAAAGCTTTAACTGTTTATTTCTAAATGAGCCTATTTCCTAAAAAGTTAAGTTCCTTTAAACCGTTATGGGGCAAAAAAAGGTGTTTTTTCCTCAGTGAATTGTTTTTTCTTTTTTGTTTGCTTATAGGCTACACCAGTAATAACATGTATGATTATGAAACTGGCTGAACTTTGTGTGTCTGTGTTTGGTATGAGTGTAGTTTGTTCAGTTAAGAGATTGACCTGTATGGGCCACAGTAGTTTCATAAAATGAACCTGTCTTATGAATTCTTCAGTATAATGTAACTGAATACAGCACACAGTCCTTAGATTAGCTTTTGGAGGAAGATGTCCCAAACACAACAGCAGTGAATTCCACATTCTATAGGAAGACTATTTGTTATACATAAATCATGTGAAATATATGAAGGAACCAAGAGTTATAAATGATTGTAGTATTTAGTATGTCACCTTTGGTCTTTACACAAAGACTAAATTAAACCGATGAGGCATGTAAACAACGTTTTTTTTCCAGTGCAAGGCTTGTATGAAAAACACACTCATGTGGTTTGTTAATGTGCTTTTATGAAATAAAGTCAACTGTGGATTTGCAATCAAGGTTGTTTTGTTTTCTTCAAAATATGGGTCACTGAGCTTTGATATGCTCATTTGGACATAACAGACGCTTACATTTTTTCTGCTATTTTACTAAAGCTGTCAAGCGATTACCCACAATGCTTTGCAGTTCAAACATGACCAAAACTGAGGGCCCGCTCATTACCTACCACTAGAGGGTGTATACTGTTACATACATAAACTGATATATATCTACGACTTGCAGTCACCTACAGGAACCACATAATGAAATTCTAGATATACCTAGGCATAGCTGAATAATAAGTTTAGGGCATGGAAAAAACATACCGTGAGGTTCAAACACCATCGGTTCCTCTTTCTCATGTAAATTCCGTGAGTATGAAAAAAAGGCCATCGGAACAAAATCATTAATATAAACTTCCCAATCAGCGTTTGAGCACAACGTATGCTTCTTCTTCTAGGTCTTGCAATTAAATTACATTTAAAAATGAAATTTTTACGCAAGTTAGTGTTTATGTAGCAATTTTAGTGTGGCGGTTATCTGACTGCCTCTGTGATACAAACTGGGAAAATTATGCATATTTAATACATTTTAATAGTCTTAAGTCAAGTATGGCCATTGGCATGAAATATTTTACTATTATATTTTATGAATGTTTTTTATTTGAGGCGGGAAATTTGTATAGCGCCAATGAGCTTGTGAAGAACTTGCAAACATCTCAAGAAATGGTTTCTAAACCTTAAGGATAAAAAAATATTTCGGTGTATACATTTTAACACTCACAGAAAGTATATTAGGCTCTAAACACAACATTCATGTGATTTTGCGTGGTCCACATAAAAAAGTAATCTATAACTGTACATTTGTTACAGAAATTATTCAACACACATTTCAGAATGTTCTCACAATCCAATAGGCATATGCAAAATTAGCATAATGAAAATATTGGGTTATGCAGATTTCCAGATTACTGAGCCCATCGTCCAATCTATTTAATATTCATCACTTCTTACCTAAATGTGTAAATATACATTTATTCAGTTTTTCTATTTCAGTAATGCTATTGAACGTATCCTAATTATGATTATGTATAATACAATTTTTGTAAATTTTCATCTTTTAGTGGATGTATTATATGAGTTGCTCTAGCCTTTTTTTCATTCCATTTTCTTCCGATTATACTTATTTTTTGCATTGTAAATAAAAAAGCTTTAAGAAAGGTAAAAAGGTATATATTTTGTGTTACGTTTGCATAATGTAAATCATTCTGCGTAAATCTGCAGATTTTCTTTTTACAAAATTATGTGCAGAAATATAAAAAAAAAGTCAACAGAATCCGTCCGTGGCGACTCTGATAAACCAATTCTTCAGTGTACAGTTGTCAACATCTGAAGTGGATCACAACCTTTCATCAAAGTTGTCCAAAAGCTATTGAACAACACCTATTCTTGTTGGCTATTATTTTAACTTTTGTGGTACAAGGTGAAGGGTGTGTATTTTTCTACTTTGCGCATATCTTGGCAATGTTGTATTTAATATAGATAATAAACACATTGCATTTTTACACAGCATACAAGTATGGCTATGACACACAACAGCAACCATGGTAGAAGTGTACAAATGAACGTCACAATATTTTAAGAGGTCCATATGCAACCAAAGCCAGATTAAGAAGCAGTTATCTGTGCAAGGTTATTACTTGATACCCACTATAAATAAAGTCAGACTACACTCAAGGCACTGAAATAAAATGTCTGCAAGCTAAAAAATAAATATTAACAAATGCATAACAACAGATGATGGTAAGCATTTTTCTGCTGCATGAAATCTTTGAAGCAGGGGTGCCCAAACTCAGTCCTGGAGGGCCGGTGTCCTGCAAAGTTTAGTTCCAACCCCAATCAGACACACCTGGGCTAGCTAATCAAGCCCTTACTAGGCTTTCTAAAACCAGCCGTGTAGGTGTGTGTTAAGGCAAGTTGGAGCTAAAATCTGCAGGACACCGGCCCTCCAGGACAGAGTTTGGGCAACCCTGCTTTAAAGGGATAGTTCACCCAAAAAAGAACATTTACTTGCTATCTACTCACCTTCAAGTGGTTATAAATCTTTATGAGATTCTTTCTTCTGTTGAGCACAAAATAAGTTAAAAAAAAAAAAAAAGCTGATAACCATTGACTTCAATAGTACAAAAAATAAATACTATGAAAGTCAATGGTTACAGGTTTCCTGCTTTCTTCAGTATATCCTCCTTTGTGATCAACATTAAAAACGAAACTCAAAAAGCTTTGAAACAAGTGAAAGAATAGCAAATGATGACGATTTTTGGATTTGGGTGAACAGTTCCTTTTAGAAAAAAAAGTCTATGCCTCTACACAAACTCATGATAGTTTATTTTGGAAATATTTTTCCTCAGTCCATGAAAACCTTCCAAGTTTCTTGCTTTAAAGAAAACATCTCGCGACACATACATTTACAAAATTATTTTACTATGTAACATACTGTTCAACAATTAGACATTTTGGCATTAATAAAATATAATTTGGACTTTTGATTACAACTTGTCTAATGTGTCTGGGAATTACCTACAATCCAACAACTGCGTGCCTACTTGTGTTAAACTCAAAAATCTATCACAGCTACTTAGCCACAAAGAAACTAAAGCGGTTTTAAAGCATTTCACGTGGCGTCCGAGCGTTTCTATTTGAATCAAGAGTGCATTTTTTGATGATGCCGGGTGAGGTGGTACCTCCGGGTAAAGCTCTTTCCACACTGAGTGCAGGGGAAAAGTTTGGTGCCGACGTGAAGCTGTTGATGAGCTTTGAGACTCTGCGGCCGACTAAAGCTTTTCCCACAGTCCGTACACTGGCACGGACGGACACCAGAATGCTTCTGCTCGTGCCTCCTCAGATCTCCAGACTGCCTGAAGCTTTCGCCGCACTGGGAACAGAGGAAAGGCTTTTCGCCTGTGTGGGTGCGGAGGTGCACATTCAGTTGCCCCGAGTGGACGAAACTCTTTCCGCACTGCGAACACGTGTAAGGCTTTTCTCCAGTGTGGATTCGCTGGTGCTGCTTGAGGCTGTTAAACCAACTGAAGGCCTTCCCGCAGTCCGGACAAAGATACACCTTCTCCCCTTGCTTGAAGCAGCTGTGATTCTTAAAACCCTTGATTGTGCTGAAGCTCTTGCAGCATTGACTGCAGCTGTGCGGCTTCTCGACTGATAAAACGCCCCCTTCTTGGAAGCTCAGATATTTGAGGCTCATCTCCGGGTGATGGCGTCGGATGTGTTTGTAAAGATAGCTCTCGGCAGTGAAGGAGAACAGGCAGTATGCGCAGGGAAAGATGGTGGCGCTGATCAGAGCTGAGCTCTGGCGGTGGGATTTACGGCGCAAGTGGCTTTGCTGGTGGCGTTTCAATCCAGAAGACTGGGTGAAGGACTTGAGGCACACCGTGCAGCAGTAGGGCTTCTCCTTGGAGTGGATCGTTCTCTCGTGGCGGCGCAGATTGCACATGCGGTTGAAGTAAAGGTTGCAGTGGGGGCAACAGTAAGATCCTTCTCCTTGCTGGATGCACTCGTGGGCCTTGAGAAGATCGAGATTGCTGAAAGCTCGAATGCATTCGCCACAGATATACTGCGAAGCTTCTTGTGGACTCTCTACATCATCACCATCATCATCTCGTCTTGGACACTGATGCGTTTTCAGTGTCTCCAAATCAGAGAAGCTTTGTTCGCAGTTAGTACAGACAGGAGAAATCTTCTGCACTTCAACCTCCGGATGCTTGTTTTTAGGCGGTCGTCCTCGTGGCCTGCCAACAGCCACTTTTTTAGGACAACCTCTGCCTTTCGAAGGGTTCTTTGTGGACTTTCTTCCCCGAGAAGGAGGTTCATAGTTTGGATCGTGCTTGTCAGAGCACACTTCTGTCTCCTTCTCTCCTTCAGTTCCTGCTGTAAGTGAACCGCTCTCGACTAATTGGAGGTACTCTCCGTGATGATGTCGTTTGAGATGTTGATGTAAGTTGATCTTCGCCACGAAGGAGAAGGAGCACTTAGTGCAGGGGTATATATCAGAAGGTCTGTCTGGACTTTCAGCGTCCTTTTCTTGTGGCTGGTGGGTGTGTTGGTGTCTTTTCAGCCCTGTTGCTTGACTAAAGCACTTCTTACATTGGCTGCAGCAATAAGGCTTCTCTTTGGAGTGAATGGTGCGCTGATGTCGCTTCAGATGACAAGATCTCAAAAACGACCGACCACAATCGACACATTCATGCATTTCATCTGAAATTTCATTTGCAGCACTGTACATATCGGATAAATCAGGGCCGTCTGAGTTTTCTGACTGATGGATGGGTTGTCCGTTTAGGGTTGAAATCTGATCCTGAGGACTTTCTGTCACTGGCGGCATTTGGGTCTGAAGAGCTGCATCAGAGGCCACAAGGCACTGATCTACTTCTGTGGCTGGGGTGAGGGCTTCAGATTCAAGCGGATGTGTCTGCGTGAATTGAGTGTACTCATTGGGGTGCGAGCGCTTCACATGCGCATGCAGATAAACAAGGGTAGGGAAGGAGTAATGGCAAAGAGGACATGGACAATTCTGAGTTGCCTGTTCTTCAGTTGAACCTGAAAAAAAAAAAAAAGAAATCAAATTACAGAAAAGCCTCTTTGTCATTACAAGTATCAGAACTAAATTCAGTAGAGTCACTGTGTATAGCTGTCGACCATAAATCTTTTAGTTATATTAACTGAAGTGTTTATTTAAAAATCACAAATGATAACTTTAAATGTGTTGTCTCATTGTAGGTGGTTAAAATAATAATTGGGTTATTATTAAAAGTAGGTTGTAATGATACTTGTAATGATAATTGGGTGACTAGAAAATGCACGCAAAGATTAAACCCAAAAATGAAAATTGTGCCATCACTTACTCTCTCTCATGTGGTTTTAAACTTTCTTTTTTCTTTCTTCTATTGAACACAAAAGAAGATATTTTGAAGAATGATGGTTGCTGGAACCCACTGACTTCCATAGTAGGAAAAAAACTATGGAAATCAATGGGAACTAGCTATAAGAATTTTATCTTAATATCTTCTTTTGTACTCAACAGAAGAAAGAAACAAGTCAAGGGTGAGTAAATAATGACAGAATTTTCACTTTTGGGTGAACTATCACTTTAAGATTTACATGAAACCATCAAATTGCATCTCCATAGCTACTGCATGCTATAAAGATATCTTACAAAAATATTCAAAACTGTTAAATTTGTATTAATAAGTTAAAATAATTGCGATTAAACACAATCAAAATAAAAGTTTGTTTTGACAATTTAAGTGCGTGCACTATTGTGTATATTTATAATGTATATATAAATACACACAGGCGTGCATATATTTGAGAAAATGTTTATTTATATTTAGATATAAAACATATGTGTATATGATACAAATAATATATAAATTTAAATATCTATGTAACAAAATTGTTTTGTGTAGTTTTGTTTCTATGTATGTGTATCACGTATACATTATACATATAACACATACACACATATTATTTCAAAACAAACTTTTATTTTGGATGTGATTAATCGTGATTAATTTTTGCTTAGCACTAGTTGAAATTAATTTTAACAAACTAATTTACTTGCAGCCTATATTTAATATTTATTTATTTAATGAATCATCACTTCACCACAATGTTCAGGAGATCAGAGCTTATTTTCTTGCAATAATAATGTCTATGGCTGCGTCTGAAATCGCATACTTTCGTACTATATAGTATGTTAAAATTAAACATTATGCAAGCTGAGTAGCATGTCTGAATTCATAGTATTGGAAAAACAGTAGGCGAGGAGTACCCAGATTACCTACTACTTCCTGCGAGATTCTGAAGTGCGCATCTAATGGATGGACGCTACGCTATCCCATGATGCCATACAAGAGAATTCATGAATGGGAGTGAAGCGACGCAACTGACGCGGATAGGTCACGTAATAATGACAAATGGGTGGATATAGTGTGTCCAAATTCCATTCATTCTATATAAAATGTACTTTTCTAACTGGTGTAGTAAATCCAAATGTAGTACATATTCAAGTAGTAGGCGATTTCGGACGCAGCCCCTGAGAGGAGGAGTGGATGACAATGACCTCAAACCTTAAGCTGTTCTTCAATAGACAAAACAGAGATGGTAGAAGGTGGCCAAGCAGATGCCTGTACTGAAATTAGAAACGCCTTTTTAATGACTCTCATTGCTAAGGCCTGGATCTTTACATTTTGTCTCCCTCATTCAACTGACTAAAAAGAACAAGTTCAAAAGAAGGATTCGTAAGTAAAGCCGGACAGGACTCCCAACCAAGTGCACGAGGGTATGAATTATTATGTTTTCCTAACTCACAAAGCTCATGGTAGT
>CAIGQV010019950.1:624696-636934 GCA_903798115.1 Danio jaintianensis | reverse complement strand
GTAGTCATTGACTTAAACTATATCACAATTTGCTAAACAGGAGTTAAAGATCCAAGATGTAGTTACCATTAGAAATACATTTATTATCCCAGATCTTATCCCAGATGGCGCCGAGTTCTTGAGCATATTCCTCAGAATACCAAACTCTAAATTCTTGACCGGGGCTAATGGGGCGGCAACAGCGGAACAGAATACGTCCATTTTGCTGGAACGCAACAAGATTCTGCTCCGTCTCACTCCTTGAGCACACCACAAACCTAAAACAAGACACAAGATTGAGACAATTACAAAATAACTGTGTCAGACATCCCAACTCTCACTGAAGCTATGGGAGTCTACTGCATGTACACAGTGGTTCCTTGATACCCACAAATTAGACACAATGTCCCAGAAACCAAAGAGGCACAAGGCAACGAGCAAGAGAAAGAGAGTAAATAACATGTAGTGATAGTAAGCCTCGAATGACACGAATAGCGCAGCAAAGTACCAATGAACACATACCGCTTGTCAGGAAAAGGAGCTCAAACCATATTATTCTGCCACACTTTTTATTACACTTTCCATGAATACCATTTGAAGGGCCTTGCATTTATTTAAGACCTTGAAAATTATTTATCACAAATTGATGATTAAATAACATCCTTTATGCAATATGTAATCCTTTGTTACATATTAAAATACTAATGAATGTACACTGATATTGTAAATATTTGAAATAAAAATTAAGCTCCTACGTTTTGTGTGTGTGTGTGTGTGTGTGTGTGTTGGGGGTAGGGGGACTTCTCGAAAAAAAATTTTTGCAGGGTGGGATGTCTGCAATGTACAAATCCGCAAATAGTCACATCGCAGTATGTGCAATGTGGAACAGCACTAACCATTGTACCCAGAACAATGTGAAAAATTTAACACAATCTAAATGTGAAGGTTTTCTTGTTGAGCTTTTGGCTTTAGAATTTTAATGTTCTTTGCACTTTAAATGGCAAAAACATTTGTTGTCGTTGTTTCAAACTTAACGCAGGTTATCTTCAGTTCTTTTACTGATGTAAAATTGTTTACAGTGTGTTTGAATTCTTAAAGGTTTAAGATTTTATATCTAATTAATTTTATTTATATTAATAAGATATTGTAGTTTACTTCTTAATTTATCATGACAACTGACAAATTCATGCAAAAAAAAGCAACAATGTTTAAGAGGTTTTAAATAAATAGTAGCATAGTGTAGCATACTTTGCTATTATACTTAGTAGTAAATCACATTTTAAATCACAATTTTGATCAGAAAAATGGCAATCAGATTTATTCTCCAAATCGTGCAGCCCTAACCATAAAACATTTGACTGTGTGCAAATTTCAAGAGAGTTTAAAGCATTCAGCCACAAGAAACTACCATTTGTAACTTGAATAAAGATTCATTTTATGGAATATCCCTACAATAAAGACTATACAGATGTGAATGTCTGTACCTAAATGCTTCTTGACTCCCCAGAACACCATACATATCTATGCTTGTAATTCATTTATAATGTTTTATGCATAATTTACTCCCCTACAAAATCCTCTCAATCAAGATAAATTCATTATTTTAAAAAAAAGAGCCATTCAAGCCATTTATTGAAATCGTATTCATATCGCAATAAACGTTGCAGAAAAACATCACAATGTCAATTCTTTCCAATCATGCAGCCCTAAAAACAACAATACATACAAAAAAACCAAAACATAAAATATGTACTTACTTCATCCAGTTGGAGTGAGTGTCTCTCTCCGCATCTATGTAACTGTACTGATTATTGCCTCTGCAAATCTGGAGACAATATATAGGAATATACCTTTAATCTAATACTGAAATTACAATTAGAACTGTGACAAATACAGAAAAAAAACAGTAAGGTAGACACTTACTGCCCAAGAGTTGGCACTATCCAGTGCCTTTTCCTCACTGATCACTTCTCCATCAAAAGGACCAAAATGCATCCCCAGTGGCACAGTTTGGCCCTGGTTAAAAACCCCAAGTCCCGCATGAGAGATGCTTGACCGACCTATAACTAAGCCTTGTGGCAGTGTTAGCAGAGCTCTCTGAGGTGTGCCCACAGCTGCTGGAGAGTCACATGTAAATAAAGGTGGACCATGGGTCTCACACTGGTCTATGAAGTGTTCTTGACACATCTCACAATCTGCCAAAAAGACAACGTTGAAGAATTTAGGTAAAGTTGGTTTTATATTCGCACACATTCGTTCAGTGACGACTTGGAACACGGTCGCTATATAGTTTATCGCTATTTTGAATTTTCGGTCTGAAATTGCATGCAAGTACGACTTCACAACAACATTAGCACTATTTGATTGACTGTAAACAATGTTGTACTTTTATTGTTATTGACTTATAATATGATTTCCCTATTCAGAATTTGCAAAGAATACTTGCATGAAATTATATTACGAAGGAGAAAGTCTGAATGTGCAAATTTATAACCAACTTCACCTCAATAGTAGAAGATATGGACATTGAGAACACATAACTGAGATTTCGATTACATTTTGAGCACGAATATTTAGGCTTGTATATGTCCTCTACTTACAGAAATGTTGGTCGTTAAAGATGTCATCCTGTTCTTCTATTATCACCACAGAAAAACAATTAGTAGAGGATCCTTGTATCTCTAAATTCTGATCCTCGCTTGGGGGCAAATCTGTCAGAAAACAGATGAAATAGATTCACAACATGTTAATCCAACTATTCAATATAACGTATAAGTGTGCTAGGAGCAAAAATGTCTTCCCGTCAAAAAAATAAGTTATGGTTTTATATCTTCTGTAAGACTTGTTTGTAAGACCTTGCAAGTGAACAACAACAGCATAATTGAATGTAACCCTGACATGGCAAAACCCACACACAACTACATAAAGTGAAGTAAATGTGTTGTCGTGACAATCTGGTGCTTTAACAATCTCGAAACACATTAATCATTTACAGTTAAAACCAGACATGTAAATCAACCTAAAGCCTTAATCGAAACACGTTTCTGATGTAGATTTGTGCTAGCATCGCAAGTGTGTTAACGTTAGCTACTTCACTTTAGTAAATAACTATACCTACCCGGACTGAGCGACATCTTTTCAATATATGCAGTAAGTCGCACTTTTTACTTCTAAACATGGGATGCACATTAGGAGTTGTGATTCGAGCCTACTAGCTTTGCAACGAACAAGAACAACCCAAGCTTCCCAAAACAGGAAGTTGTAATACGTCGACGTCTGTGACGCGATTCTTCCGTGACAGCGCCAAGAGAGCTGGTGGTTCGATTCCAGGTCTTTCATATTAAAACCTTAGGTAAATGTACACCAAAAACAGGCTTTGGAATAATAGCCTTAAAAAATTCCCCTTGTTAAAACAACACACTTTTACGAAATCTGTCCAATTTAGCCACGCCTTTGTCTTTAATGGTAATAGCTACTGTATTAACGTCATTATTACCCACAGGCCGGTAGCCAGCCTACTGAAAAGGGTGTTTTTTTTTCCTCAAAAAGTGGACCTTTTTGCAGGTATTCGCCATTTTCTTTTTTTATTGTGAGATTGAAATAATGCATATTAGAGACATTTTAAGTCCTATTTTTAGCTGGAGTAGCTTGTCTGATGGTCATCATAACCACACTTTTTGATGTACCAAAAATATTTCCTGAAGATTTAGAATAAAGATATATGGATAAATACTTATTTTTAAAACACAATTTTATTACATCATATATCATTAAGAAAAAAAATTGCAATCTGTTAAAGTTTTAAATTGAAATTGTAGCCTGTTGTCATTTATTAGGTAAATAACAAACTGACCAGCACATTCAACTTTCTTCAGTCAGAATTTGGCCATCTTTTCTAAAAATGTACATTTGAAAATTCATGGATAACAATAGCCAAATAGTATTAAAATTAATTGTAATATGGGTCTGCATGTTCTCCCCATGTTCGCGTGGGTTTCCTCCGGGTGCTTTCCCCCACAGACCAAAGACATGCGCTATAGGTGAATTGGGTAAGATAAATTGTCCGTAGTCTGTGTGTGAATGGGAGTGTATGGGTGTTTTCGCAGTGATGGGTTGCCGCTGGAAGGGCATCCGCTACGTAAAACATATGCTGAATAAGTTGGCGGTTCATTCCGCTGTGGCGACCCCTAATTAATAAAGGAACTAAGCCAAAAAGAAAATGAACGAATGTATGTAATATGGGCCGCTTCTGGTGCTTCATGGCTTTTTATTGGTCATTTTTTGTTTTTATAAGGTCCAAGATTTAGAATAAAAGTTACTTGTAAAATGTAATACGGTAGCGAAAGATGACTTCACTTACGTCAGATTGTATTTTTTTTGCACAGCTGGATGTTGGACTGATGAAAAATAATTGTTTGTATTGGCCAAAATTGATTAGCTGAAGTCATAACAGCCAACAGAGGATTCAGCTTGGTCTTAAAGCCTTTTTCAATGGGTTCTTTTCACAAGTTTTGATGGCATAGCAGTCAAAATAGGACAAATGAGCTCATGTATAGGACATTTTGGACCTGTCAGTGAGTGGTGGGTCTTTCGAAACCCCCGAACCCCCCCTGGCTACGGGCAGGGAAAGTCTCAATAGCAGCTGTGGTCGAATATTAAGCAGAAATAAATAAAAGGGAAAGAAAATATTCTTTAATGAATTCAAGTCAATTTAATAGTCGAGTGATGGCGCTATCGACTTTGTCGCTGTTTGAACACAAGCATTGAAGATAAGTTATATGAGCAATATCACACGAGTAGCATCTGCACTGGTGGGAGGCGTGCGTGCCTTAGTGTCCCCCCAGTGACGATATACAGCCACATCGCACTGCTACTAGTGTGATATTGCGTTTATACAACAGTTCGACAGCATAATAGTGTATATAAAAAAGAAAATCAAACACGGAGAGCCTCAAAATCCTTTTGTAAGAGGAAATACTTTCATCTACCATTCATTCACATCTGCAGCTGATGTCAGAACAGCAGAAACCGTTGCTACTTCACAAACGTCACTTTAGAGCTAGTATTTGAATGATTCTCTAGCGTAATGTCTAAAGTGATGACAAAACAGGTCATTTTGCTCACATTTTAAAATTATATGGCTGAACGGCATGAAATGCCATCAGTCTACAGAGATTTCCCAGTATTTCTGTTACAATCGGGAGTGACCAATAATTAACCCCGAAAAAGCCAAAGCAACGCAATCACTACAAGATTACTGTTGTATTTGCGATAAGGAAAAATGCTAAACACATGTGGGCATTTCTTCTTTCCTTCTGTTTACTGGACTAGTCTGCAGTAACGAAAACAGGAGACTCATTAGAAAACAATGGCCTACCAAAAAGTAATTCGGGGTTATACAAAGAGTGGCCAACACAAAATACATACATTCCTAATATGTGAGTCCCATCTCACACTCAATACACTACAATTACTATGGTATAAATACAGCACTACAACATTCAAAAGAGAGAAGTCGACGTAGAAAGTCACTCACCAATTTTATAATGATTTGATCAGCTGTAGTTTAAAATTACGCTGGGTTTTACCTCCTCTAAGGGCTTATTATCTCTGTCGCCATCTTGTGGATGAACAACGTCAACCATCTTTGGTCTGCTCAATGACAGGCTGATGGCCGCCGATGCGTTGTCTCTCAGAAATTATAAATATTTAAAATAGGCACTATCTTTATAAATAAACTGCATAGTTGCAATCTAAACAACTACATTCTCGACTAAAAAAGCCTCAAAAGTACATTATGTTGTCCAACAGCAGCAATATTTTGTCAAACTGTAGAGTGTCCTCTGCTTGTTGCTGCATGTGGGCGGAGTAATATACAAGGGTGAAGGGGCTGGACGAGTGCTGTTATTGTCACGATCACACAAGGAAGTATAAACTTCAAGGGTGTTTATTCAAGTGATATGCACAACAGTAGCAAGATGAAGCAGGTGAATGGCGATGTAGTGGGTGAGTGATCTCGACATACAAACAGTTCAGCTGTTTAGTTCAGTTCAATGGTAATCACCAACATAAGAATAGTCACTTCCCTTAAATAGTTGCATTGGCATTCACAGGAGGAGGAGAACATCCATGGAAGAGCACAGGAGGATACAGGAGAGAAGACGAGGAGATCCATGCGTCTTTGCGGGATTCCAGCCGCTGAATGAGTGAGGTGAGTATATATATATAGTGAGTGGTGATTGCAGGTGCGGGTGATTAGTAATCAGGTGAGGGTTCATGGGTGTGGTGTGTGGTGGATGGTGAGTGAGAGTGGTGATAGGTACTGCAGGAACAAGCCGAGGGTGTGACAGTACCCCCCCCCTCCACGGGTGACTCCAGGCACCCTAGACCGGCGGCGGGGACGGCCTCGACCTCGGGGAGCTGGGCGGTCTGGGTGTCGGTGGTGGAATTTCTCGAGGAGGGTTGGATCCAGAATGTCGTTACGGGGTGTTCATGATCTCTCCTCGGGACCGAATCCTTCCCAGTCTATGAGGTACTGGAGCTGGCCGTTCCGCCGCTGGGAGTCGAGAACTTCCTGGACTCGGTAGATGTTGTCACCGAGGACTTCGGTTTGTTCTGGAGGGAGAGGCGGTTCCGGTTCTGTGGAAGGAGGGAGAACTGGGTCAGAGTGAGGTTTGAGAAGAGATACATGGAATGTGGGGGAGACCCGATATTGTGGAGGTAAGTTGAGACGGTAGGTGACAGGGTTAATTTGGGAGTGAATGGTCCTATGTAGCGGGGACTCAGCTTATGGCAGGGCAGACGGAGGCGGATGTTTCTGGTGGAGAGCCATACCTTATCTCCTGGGTGGTATTCGGGATTAGGTAACCTGTGGCGATTGGCGGCGTCCGTATACCTCCGTACTACCTGCTGAAGGTGGTTATGTGCTGAGTCCCACACCCTCTCACTCTCTCGGAACCAGTGATCTACCGCGGGCACTTCGCAGGTTTTAGGGATGGTTGGTAACCTAGGATACATTGGAAAGGGTTTAGACCAGTGGAAGTCTGACGAAGGGAATTTTGTGCATACTCAGCCCACAGTAGATACTGGCTCCAGGTGTCCTGGTGGCGGGTACAGTACGTCCGGAGGTAACGGGAGATTTCTTGAATTTTCCGCTCGGTCTGTCCATTGGTTTGAGGGTGGTAACCAGATGATAAACTGATGGTTGTGCCCAGGAGTTGGAAGAACGCCCGCCAGACCCTGGAGATAAATTGCGGTCCTCTCTCGGACACAATGTCTTCGGGAAATCCAAAATTACGGAAGATGTGGGTAAACAGGGCTTCGGCTGTTTCGAGAGCCGTGGGAAGACCTTTAAGAGGGATTAATTTGCAGGCTTTTGAAAAGCGATCCACCACTACAAGGATCGTAGTGTAGCTCTGCGAGGGAGGTAGGTCCGTGGCAAAATCTACCCCGATGTGGATCCAGGGTCGGTGGGGTATGGGCAGTGGTTGTAACTTCCCTTCAGGTAGGCGGTGAGGAGTAGTAGTGATGGCACAGACCGAGCATCCTCGGACGTATTGGGCGACATCCTTGGTCATGTTCGGCCACCAGTATCTCTGTCGGAGGAGTGAGAGGGTTTGCCTGCTGCCAGGGTGTCCTGAACCGAGGGAAGTGTGCGTACTATCCAGAAGCTGAAGACGATGTCTGGTGGGTACGTAGGTAAGGCCTGGAGGAAGGTCAGGGGGTGCTGGTTCTTCTAAGGTGGCAGTGCAAATATCTTCGTCTGCTTGCCATAATATGGGTGATGACCGATGAGGGTAGGATGGGTTTAGGAATGTCATCATGGGGATCTGGAGAGTACATACGAGAGAGGGCGTCGGCTTTGAGGTTTTTATGGCCAGGTTGGTAGGTCATTTGGAAATTGAAGCAGGCAAAGAACAGTGACCAGTGGGCTTGACGGGCGTTGAGGCGTTTTGCACTGCAGAGATATTGGAGGTTTTTGTGGTCGGTAATTATGGTAAAAGGGAACTGAGCTCCCTCGAGCCAGTGGCGCCACTCTTAGAGGGCGAGTTTAATGGCGAGTAGTTCGCGATCACCGATACCATAATTTCGCTCAGTAGGTGTTCATTTTCTGGAGTAGTACACACACGGATGAAGAGCTCGGGGTTCACCAGAACATTGGGATAAGATGGCACCGACTCCTACGTCAGCTGCATTACTTTCACAGTGAAGGGTTGTGTGGGATCTGGATGTCTAAGGATGGGTGCTGAGGTAAACTTCTGCTTAAGTTGTTTGAAGGCTTGGCGGGCATCTGCGTTCCAAGTTAATATACGTCATCCGCCTTTAAGAAGGAAGGTTAGAGGAGCTGAGAGGAGACTGTAGTTTTTGATAAAGCGCCGGTAGAAGTTGGCGAACCCAAGGAATCTTTGCAGCTCTTTCATTGTCTTGGGTTCTTCCCATTTGGACACAGCGTCAACTTTACCAGTCTCCATGCTGACCCCTTCAGCAGTGATTACGTACCCAAGGAAGGAGATAGAGGGTTTGTGGAATTCACATTTTTCAGTCTTTAGAAATAAATGGTTTTCTCGTAGGCGTTGGAGTACTTGTTGGATGTGGGAATGGTGTTCTGTAGGGTTTCGGGAGTAAATTAGGATGTCGTCTATGTAGACAATAACGAAGTGGTGACGAAAGTCCCGGAAGATTTCATTCATGAAATTTTGAAATATTGATGGACTGTTGGCTACGCCATAGGGCATCACTTGATATTTGTAGTGGCCAGTAGGGGTGATGAAGGCAGTTTCCCATTCGTCCCCTTCTCGGATACGAATCAAATTGTAAGCGCTTTGGAGGTCTAACTTACTTAATATTCGTGCTTCACAGAGCTCTTCTAGTGCAGCTGGTACTAGTGGCAGTGGGTAGGCAAACTTGACGGTGGCATCATTAAGTACACGATAATCGATACACGGCCGTAAACCTCCATCCTTTTTCACAACAAAGAAGAAACTTGAGGCAGCCGGTGAAGTGGAAGGTCTGATGAACCCCTGATGGAGAGCTTCTTTGATGTAATTCTCCATTGCCTCGTGTTCAGGATGAGAAAGAGGATAAATTCTTCCATGTGGTAACTTAGCATCTGGCAGCAGGTCGATACTACAATCCCAGGACCGATGTGGGGGTAACTGGGTGGCTTGTTTTTTGCAGAAGACATCGAGGAAGGGAGTGTAGATGGCCGGGATGGTGACAGAGGTGGAGCTGTTACTGTTTTCAATGGTGGTAGTGTGGATGTGAAGAGAATTCAGGGTAGGTTCATGACCAGCAGGGGGAGTGAGATGACCGTGGTTCTTGCAGGCTGTGCTCCATCCAAGGATTTCTCCTGTAGCCCACTCTATTTTGGGTTGGTGTTGTGCAAGCCAGGGTCTGCGGAGGATGACGTCTACATTCGCTCAAGGTAGGACTAATAGAACAAATTTTTCTTGATGGTTTAGTGGAGAGAGGATGGTGACTTCCTTGGTCCGTTGGGATATTTTGTCATCGCCTAATGGTGAGTTTTGGATGGTGGTAATCTTATAGTGGGTTTCATTACTCACGGAGGATATATTATGTTTGTTGATGAAATGAAGTTTCCAGCCACTCCAGAATCCACCAGTACATGTATGGGGTAAGCATGAGAATCAGAGATTAGTTGAGCTTTCATATGAGAGACTGTAGGGGTAAGAGTGACGTTACTCACCATTAGGCGAGGCTGGCGAACTGGGCAGGCGGAGATGAGGTGAGACGTTTCCCCACAGTATAGACAAGAGTCTATTTCTGATCCGTCGTTGTCGTTCTGAAGCTTCGAGACGATAGGAATTAGTGATCATGGGTTCGTCCTCCTCTTGTGGTGGTGAAGGAGTTCTGGTGATGGTAACATGATCAGGAGACAGTGAAGTGGTACAGGCTGAAAGATGTTGAGAACTGCTGGTGGCTTTCTTAATAAAAGTCTCTAGATTGGCACTGTAATCGTAAATGACCATGTGTTTACGAGTGTTAGGTTTTAGGCCTTTACGGTAAGCTGCTAGGAGGGCCGTTTGGTTCCAACCGCTATTTGCGGCGAGTGCTCGGAATCACAGTGTGTAATCATGGATGGAGGTGTTACCTTGACGGAGAGTGAGTAGTTCATCGTGCACTGATAGAGGGGTGAGTGAGACAGCAAACACCTCTTTAAAGTGGCTGACGAAGGTTTGATAGGTGGCCATTTCTGGACTGCGTTCCAGAGAGCATTCGCCCATTGAAGGGCTCGTCCTGTGTGAAGGGAAATCATGAAAGCAATTTTTGAAAGTTCATTGGGAAACTGATGAGTGTTAGCCTCTATGTAGAGAGAGCCTTGCAGGAGGAAACCTTAAAGCTACTCGGCTCACCGGAGTAGTTCATCGGCCGAGTGAGGGGCGTGCTCATATTTATAGCGGACCTCTGGAAACGCAGATCAGTCTTGAAATCTTGAGCGATTTCGCTCACCAGACGCTTGAAGGGCAGTTTGCGGATTTCTCTCAAGGCTTCGGTACCGGGCCTGTAGCGGTGAGGCTTCTTAACACCGCCGGTGGCTGGTGCGCTTTTACGGGCAGCTTTAGTTCTTGCCATAGTTTTGATGGGCTGGAATCCTGTCACGATCACACAAGGAAGACAAGGAAGTATAAACTTCAAGAGTGTTTATTCAAGTAATACGCACAACAGTAGCAAGGTGAAGCAGGCGAATGGCGTTGTAGTGGGTGAGTGATCTCACATACACACAGTTCAGCTGTTTAGTTCAGTTCAATGGTAATCACTAACATAAGAATAGTCACTTCCCTTAAATAGTTGCATTGGCATTCACAGGAGGGGGAGAACATCCATGGAAGAGCACAGGAGGATATAGGAGAGAAGACGAGGAGATCCATGCGTCTATGATTCCAGCCGCTGAATGAGTGAGTGAGGTGAGTATATATAGTGAGTGGTGATTGCAGGTGCGGGTGATTAGTAATCAGGTGAGGGTTCACGGGTGTGGTGTGTGGTGGATGGTGAGTGAGAGTGGTGATAGGTACTGCAGGAACGAGCCGAGGGTGTGACATTTGCAGAATATCACACGGCTATCAGCCAATCAGATTCAGGAACCATACAGAACTGTTGTATAAACAAAAATACTTAGCCTACAATAATGAATATTTATTTTGTATATTCTAGCAGTGCGATTTAATGATTATGAACACAAATAAGTTAACAGAAAATGTGTGCCTGTCTCATGTGCAACACCTAAATTAAATATAATTCATTAAATATAAACACAATATATTTTAATAATGTTCATTTTACATTTGATTTTACACTAATGGTTTTATTTAACTTTTAGGTACAGTACATTTTAATTTAGGTCAATCATTTTGTAATGCTGGTTGTAATGCTAAAAGTAGCTAGCATTTAAAAGTAGCAAAACTAATTTCCACAAGCATTACCCTTTAAAAGTTTACAAAAATAACAATACATTGTATCTTAATCACGGGTGACACGGTGGCTCAGTGGTTGGCACTGTCACCTCACAGCAAGAAGGTTGCTGGTTCGAGTCCTGGCTGGGTCAGTTGGCATTTCTGTGTGGAGTTTGCATGTGGGTTTCCTCCCCACAGTCCAAAGACATGCGGTATAGGTGAATTGAATAAACTAAATTGGCCGTATGTGTGTGAATGAGTGTGTGTGGATGTTTCCCAGTACTGGGCTGCAGCTGGAAAGGCATCCGCTGTGTAAAACCGTGTAAAACATATGCTGGATAAGTTGGCGGTTCATTCCGCTGTGGCGACCCCTGATGAATAAAGGGACTAAGCTGAAGGAAAATGAAATGTCATTAAGTGTTAATAGTCTGGAAAATATTTATAATAGTGTCATAATTGTTTTTCATTTCATAATGACTTTTAAGTTTCCTTCTACAGAGTTCAGATAATCGACAATTTCGAATGTCATACAAAATATGACCATAAAAATTCAGAATTTAAATATATAATCTAAATATGTTGAATCCCAAATGCTGTATGACTGTATGCTGTATTTATTCTCTCCACTAAATCTCCAGTTTTTCTGTCCCGGGTGTCCATCCATCACTTATCATCAGCGTTTCATCAGGAGAGTGAACTGTAGCTGTTTGGGTCATATTATATGACTGACTATCAGAGCAGAGCAGGTGTTCCACACCTTCATGTTTTGTAGCATTACAAACATATCAAAGATTCTTTCTTTCTTTCTTTCTTTCTTTCTTTCTTTCTTTCTTTCTTTCTTTCTTTCT
>CAIGQV010019950.1:608387-624686 GCA_903798115.1 Danio jaintianensis | reverse complement strand
TCTTTCTTTCTTTCTTTCTTTCTTTCTTTCTTTCTTTCTTTCTTTCTATCTATCTATCTATCTATCTATCTATCTATCTATCTATCTATCTATCTATCTATCTATCTATCTATCTATCTATCTATCATATTGTTGAAAGGTTAGTTCACCTAAAAATGATTGGAAATTGAAAAATAATGTTATTAATTACTCACTGTTGTGTCCTTCCAATACCCCGAGGCCTTCGTTCATCATCAGAACACAAATTAAGATATTTTATCCTTCATCCTCCGTAGACAGCAATGGCCACGAGACATACAAAGTCCAGTCTAGATCTAAAATAAATAACAATAACTGTAAAAAAAACAAAAAACATCTGGCTGGCAGCAGGCCAAATCAGTTGCCAGGCCAGTTGTTTCAGATGACCAGTCCATCCCTGCTGTCACATATAGCAAACCCGCTCTACAGGATAAGTTAAAGGTGCCATAGAATGCGTTGAAATAATATGTCTAATTGTTCTCTTATATCTAAATATAAGGTATGTAGCTGTCCCTGCTCTCTTGTTTTTACACACGCACACACACACACACACACTCTATGTGTACTCTGAAATACACACATGGTAATACCTGGTGATTATTTTTTTTTATATTAATATAACAAATTAATTTGCAATGTGGCTGCACGGTGGCGCAGTGGGTAGCACGTTCGCCTCACAGAAAGAAGGTCACTGGTTCGAGCCTCGGCTGGGTCAGTTGGCGTTTCTGTGTGGAGTTTGCATGTTCTCCCCGTGTTCGCGTGGGTTTCCTCCAGGTGCTCCGGTTTCCCCCACAAGTCCAAAAACATGCTGTATAGGTGAACTGGGTAAGCTAAATTGTCCGTAGTGTATGTGTGTGAATGAGTGTATGGGTGTTTCCCAGTGATGGGTTGCAGCTGGAAGGGCATCCGTTGTGTAAAACATATGCTGGATAAGTTGGCGGTTCATTCCGCTGTGGTGACCCCTGATTAATAAAGGGACTAAGCTGAAAAAAGAAATGAATTTTGTCACTGTTTTGGAGCACACTAGGTAATAGATATCCTTAAAACTAACAATACTGATACTAACATCTAAATAACTTTATTTTAGTTTCATGGGACCTTTAACAAACCTGGCTACGGCCATGAGTTCTCTGTTGTTGGGTTATTATTCCGAAGAATCCATTGTGTCTCAACATTGAAGCAAATCCACTATTGATTTACGTGTTTGATTTACGTGTTTTTTAATCATTTTTATTTGTTGTTTAACATTATTGCTCGAATCTTCCCTCAGGCTGGATTAAATGCCGTTGAGGGCTGTATGTTTGACACCCTTGATCGTCCCAGTGAAGTAATGAGGAAGTAGAACCTGTTATTCCTAAACACCAGAGGAAGAAAATGTTTAATCAATTATAAGAGACAGTTGGAGGATGTCAGGCAAATTAGCTTTTCTGGCTAAATGTTATGAGTAGTTCAAGTAAAGCTGTGATTTTGTGGAAACAATGCCACATGGAGCTCATGTCAAGCACGTTTACATGATTTTAACCCTTATGCTATGTTGGGGATGTTTTCATCCACTATGGGGTGCTGTTGAGTCTTAATTTGGCCACAACTTTCTCTGTGTCTCTCAGCAAATGGAATGATTTTTGGTGCCAAATCATATTTTGCCACATATTATGGGAAAATGCCTTGAAATCTTTCAAAAACGCTACACTGTGGGCAAATGCACTGTATGTTTGGCTATTTTTTGCCTCACTGAATTCCATTAATCCTACTGTTCATTATAATGGAAGTCAAAGGGGCAAAAACAGCCACTAACAGTAAATGAGGGTGAACAAATTTTAATCTGATGCTGCACAAAAACTAACAATGCATCAAAGCCAATGTTGTTACTAATCTTTCACATGTCCAAGATTGTGATAAAAGGTAAAAATATATTTTGGACTGAGGTTGATTAACAGATTTATGCAAAAAAATAAAATAAATAATAATAATTGTAAATATTTATCTGATAATTTTTTTTTTCAGAAGTTTAATTTAGTGGCTGTTTTTATCCTGAACATAAAATCCATTTACTCATACTTAAGTGGTTCTAAACCTTTATGAATATCTTTCTTCTGTTGGACACAAAAGAAAATATTCTGATGAATGTTGGAAAAAAGCAGCAGGAACAAAAAATACTATGGAAATCAATGGCTGGTTTTCCCAGCATTTTCAGTATATCTTCCTTTGTGTTTAACAAAAGAAAGAAACTTCGTAACTTCGGTTTGGAACAAACGGCGGATGAGTAAATGAATATTAATTTCTGGGTGAACAGGTGAATATTAGCAGAAACACAAAGAAGACAAACAAAAAAGACTCTACATAATTCCCATGTTTCATTTCCCATATTGCTTCCTAGTTAAAAGAAAAGCTTAAAGCTGTTTAAATAGCAGATGGGAAAGTAATAATCAGATAAAAAAAAACTATTTACCTTTTTAACAGCCACTATATGTGATTTGATGACTAGTTTGATCGTTTAACTTTAGTAGCTGTTTTCTGTAAGTAAAAACAGGGTCAGAGATGTTGTTTCAAAAAGATACTGAGAATTTTTTTATATTCTGTAAACCAATGAGTCTAGTGGGTTTTTATTGAACAGCTTCCAAAATTAATCATGTGAATGTTTTACATTATAGATTTATTAAATCACATTCTGTACAAACACAAAGTCATAGCTACAAAAGAAAAGATTAAACCTGATCTACACAGAATATACACAGAGTTCAGATTTATTATCTCCAGTTAGCTTTATCATATTATAAACTAGATTCCTGAGTCTCACTACATGCAGAACATGTCATTGATGTCCATAAACAACATAATGATGGACGCTGATGTTCATCTGGAGGTTTGAGATGCTCAACTGAGGCGTTTCTTGAACTTTGTTCATTATTTTTTATATTCAAGTGCTCAAAAAACACCTGGAGTCTTCCTACTCATATACAGTAGTCAACAGTGGCTCATCACCTTTCATCAAAAGAACACTCCACTTTTTTGAAAGTAGGCTCATTTTACAACTCCGTTAAAAATAAACAGTTGAGTTTTACCATTTCTGAATACATTCAGATGATTTCCGAGTCTGGTGGGAGCACTTTTAGCTTAGATTAGCATAAATCATTGAATCGGATTAGACCATTAGCATCTAACTAAAAAAAACAAAAAACAATAATAATTATTATTTTCTATTTTAAGCGTCAGTCTTCTGTAGTTACATCATGTACTAAGACCAATGGAAAATGAAAAGTTGCTATTTTCTAGGCCGATATGGCTAGGAACTATACTCTCATTCTGGTGTAATTATCAAGAACCTTTGCTGCCGTACCATGGCTACAGCAGGAGCAATGATATATAGCAACTTTTAATTTTCCGTTGCACTTAGTACACAATGTAACTACAGAATAGTCTAGCTTTAAATAGAACAATTATCAAAATATTATTTATTTTTTTTGAGTGAGATGCTAATGGTCTAATCCGATTCAATGATTTATGCTAAGCTAAGCTAAAAGTGCTCCCACCAGACTGGCTAAATGGATTCAAAAATGGTAAAACTCAATGGTTTAGCTTTAGGGGAGTTGTAAAACGAAGCTATTTCTAAACAAAAGTAGAGTGTTCCTTAAAAATGATCCTAAAACTCTAGTCTTAGTCCTACTTTTGCTTTACCAAGAAAATGTAATGTACTTCCAAGCATTCATAAATCAGACTTTGATGTGTGTTTTGTTTTGATAAACCGGTTGATGGCGTGCTGTAGTTTTAGCTGACCGGTAATGCAGGATCAGACATGTGTTTCTGAGGGTCTTCTGAATGTGATGAAGTGTCCAGTTTTCCTGGTAATGAGGGAAAGCGGAGGGACACGCAGAGCCACGGAGCCTCCATCAGAGCAGGCTGAAGTGCTGGGGTTGAAACATTGGTAGTTTCAGGTAAACAGTCATCTGATGCTGCTTCCATGTGAACTCCACTGGACAGAGAACCCTGCGAATTTGACTTAAACGTGGATTCCGGCTGGGCTGAACTCTGGAAACACAGTGTAAAGTCAGATCATTTGGTTTACTGTTCGTTTTAGCATCAAAATCTCCAGACAGCTCCACTCACGTTCACTTTTGATTGTCTTAAAGGGATAATTCACCCAGAACCGAAAATTCTGCCATAATTTAGTCACCCTTGTTTAAAACCTATTTGAGTTTCTTTCTTCTGTTAAACACAAAAGAAGATATTTTTAATAAAGCTGGAAACCTGTAACCATTTACTTCCATAGTATTTGCTTTTCAAACTATGGAAGTATAGTAGGATAAAGAAACATAAATGTTTGGACTTGATATACGAGCTATTGATATACGATATATTGAATAACGAGCCATGGTTGACCCGAGCTCAAACAAACCTTGTTGTCGTCTTGATGAACAGCCACAAAGCCAAGAGGAACAAAATGTACCGTGTCCTGTTTTTGTTTTACGAGGCCGTCTAAAAGTGCGAGCGGTTTCACTTTCTCCAGAGCTCGCGTGCGCATCTATATTTGAAATAACAAACTTCTTGAGCTGATGATAATAACGTGTGTGTGATTATTAAAGTGCTTCTGACATCCGATCCTATTAGAAACAGACAAATGCGAGAGTTAAGCGTTAAAAAACAAAGGAGAAGCCGGAAAAAAAACAAAGGAGCAAATGATTCTTTCAGCAACCTAAAACATGAACAAACTGCCATGTTTAACTATTATCATCACCTTTTGGACTATTATAAACTCGGAATGATGGAATTACTTTCTAACAAGGTTTCATGTGCTGGTGAAGATTAAAGATACAGATGAGAGGTTTGCACTGACTGTGGGCTATATGTGGCGTGTTGTTTTTGAACTCAAATAAGGACTAAATGTATGCTGTGTGTAGTTTTTCTGTAATTGGTAACATATCTGAGACTGTAAGGGGCTGTATGTGTTCATATATGTTGCATTTATTTATTTATTTTATATAATTGCAGACGTTACAGTAGGCTATTTCGCATTGATCTTTTGCATTGATCTGCAGTTATAATCAAATTATGTTCATAGAAAGGGTAGTAATGAACATTTATACACAAGTATTTATGTGTATAAAGCATCTGTTTTGTGAGAAGTGCTTCTCATATGTGAACGACCCGTACAGCTTTACTTTGACATTTCCTCGAGCATAACGTCGACTGAAACTTTCTGTCGTACACCACGCCCACCAAAAGAGTACCAATGGTACCCTTTTAGCAGTGGAAATGCAAGCATGATAAAGGTGACCCGTACCGTACCGTACCACTCAGTGGAAACAGGCCATTAGTATAACTCTGGATTTGGAATGGCATAAAATCCCTATAGCTTAACTTCAGAAGGCATTCATTAACTCACTAGAGTCATATAGATGGTTTTCATGAGCTTCACTGCCATCATAAATGTGGGTGTGGTGAGTGGGCAGGGCCGAAAGCCGTGGGATTGAGTGGCAGGGGCAGAGTTTGAGTGGCAATGAGAAGCACCTGCGCTGCACACTGGCCTCGAGTCCCACAGAGGAACTCTGCAGAGTTTAGGATTTTCTTATCGCCACCTTAAGTTTGATGGATGTCATGATACTTTGTAGAAATCCTTCATTTTCATGTCATTCAACCTGTTTTGTGGTTCAATTCTCATCTTCCACTGCTGCCTCTCCTTTTATAGACCAGAGCTCCTCCGTGGGACTCGAGGCCGGTGTGCGGCGCAGGTGCTTCTCATTGCCACTCAAGCCCCGGCCTCATTTCATACCCACAACTCTCGGCCCCGCCCACTCGCCACAGTGGGATAAGCTTGGGTGGATCCCATGGATCCCCAAATATGATCATCCTCAAATGTAAAAGGCATCTATATATTTTCTTGTATAAAGACCAAATTTATACTATTATAATATAAAACATACTATATATACATCCTTATTAAAGTACTACATTTATTAATTAGTTTAAATATTTATTTACCTTTTGTTTAGTGTATTTGTGATTTGTGTGTGTCACTAGTTTTCATTTTAATAGATTTTGTATTATTTGATTGATCTAATCTCATTTATATGTATTTAATCATTTTTTTGGACAATCTATTTAAACCTAATTTAATTATATTTTTGCATGAATTATCTTAGAAATATTTAGGACTCAGTAGAGCTTTTTAAGTAGTATTTTACTTCTATTGTCTTTAAATTATGATCAGTGTTTTGCACTACGTACTGTTCAGTGTTCTGACAAAATAAAACCTGTCTTGAATGTTTACTCCATTTAAATAGATAGTTTAACCCCATCATTTACTCATTCTCCACTTGTTCCAAACCTGATTGTGTTGCTTTCTGCTGTTGAACACAAAAGAAGATATTTTGACGAATGTTGGCAAAAACATCCATTAACTTACATATTTTTTGTTCGTAGCTCCTACTATAGAGGTCAATGGCTTCTTTTGTGTTCAACAGAATAAAGATATTCAAGTTTAGACTGAGCGAGTAAATAATGAGGAAATTTGCATTATTGGCTGAACTATCCCTTTAAAAACACACAAGTGGTCTTTTATCTCATAATATTATATCATCGGTGATTAGGTTTTTAAAAAAATACACTTTTAAGCTTTTTCAAAGTAAACTTCAAGAGCATAATAGATACAGTTAAGGGCACCAAGACCTCATTTACTGTGATCATTGTCACCTGAATGGCAGTGTTTGTGTCCAGCTGAATGTTTGGGATTGGGTAGAGGCTGTGAAGCACTGGTGGGTTGTTTCTGTATAGGGCCGTGGAGTCAGGAGGGTGTCTGTCAGGTAAAACTGTGCTGTATGCTGGAGGAACAGGAGCCATCTGCCGCTGGAGAAGCTGAAGGATCACATTGATGTCTGCAGTCATTCTCGTCTCCAGTCTGGGGAAAAATGTAGCATTTAAATAATAATTTGCTAAACATTACGAAACTACAACTATCCAAACAGTGGGAAAACTGAAAACCAGTGTTATAAACCGAGAACTTGACAGCCTCTGGTCACTTTAAGAATCAATGTAAATACCTACAATTGAAGTCACAATAAATTTTTCTTTTTAAAATATTTCCCAAATGATGTTTAACAGAGGAAGGAATCTTTCACAGTATTTCCTATAATATTCTTTCTTCTTGAGAAAGTCTTATTTGTTTTATTTCGGCTACAATAAAAGCAGTTTGACATTTTTTAAAAAACCATTTTAAGGTCAATATTAATCGCCCTCTTAGGCAATTTTTTTTTCAGATTGTCTACAGAACAAACCATCATTATACAATAACTACACTGAAAAAAAGCTTTCATTCATCCAATTAAAAAAATGTAGCGTAATGGTTCACATCTACATTTTATCACTTGACCCAATGAAAAATAAATAATTTGCCTTAAACAATATTTTCTATCTCCATGAGAACAATTTTATATAACCTGGTACAAAGCATATTTGTCTTGTTGAAGAAAGTCAATTAATTTAAATTCTCTTTTTGTTCTAAACAAGAAGATATGGCTTTAATCAAAACAACAATTCCCATAAAATGATCATTCATCCAATTAAAAAAAATAGGGTAATGGTTTCACATCTAAATTTGTTCACTTGAGCCAATGAAAAATAAATCATTTGCCTTAATATATTTTTTAAGTCGGTTAGCACATTAGCGAAGATAACACTTGTGTCCCATACACCGCACAAACCTGGGTGTCTCTGTTGGTCAGCAGTCTGGCAGAATAAGCAGGTAGGAAACAGCACTGTCAGGTAACCTTTTTATTCTGAGCTCAGAACATGAACAGCCCTGATCAGGACCATACCACCGGGGTGCTTCCTTTACACACTTCCCTCATTGATGGTGATGGCCAATATTTTATAAATAAATGAAATATTGGGCTTAAATCACAGAAGCCAACTCAAACATAAACACACAAAGTTTATAACAAAACAACCCATGTATTTTAACTAATATAACACGTAAACTAAACCATTTCCCATGATGCACCTGGCAAAAGTGCTATGGGCCAAGTCATTACTGTGTGAGTAACCTTAAATTTTAACAAATTGTCAAAACAAATACTTCTTAGTTGAGCTCTTAATCAAAAACATTTATATTTAACAATTTTGAACTTAAAATATATTACTTGAAAAATAAAACAAACAATATTAAACTGAAATGAAAGATACATTTTTAATTGGATGAAGTACTGCTTGAAAGAAAATGTTCAGTGTAGCCTAATTACCATAACTTGCCTAGATATCTTAATTAACCTAGTTAAGCCTTTAAACTATATCTAGTAAAATATTATGTACAGTCATCATGGCAAAGATAAAAAAAATCAGTTATTAGAAATGAATTATTGGGCCCTATCATACACCCGGCGCAATAAGGCGCAAGATGTGTTTGCCCCGACATGTTGCTATTTTCAGACCAAAGCAACTTTAATTTTCCCGTTTTCCGCCACATTGTTTAAATAGCAAATCCATTTGCGCCGCTTTGTGGACTCATGGGTGTTTCAGTCTAGAAAAGAGGTGTGTTAAGGCGCATTGTTGGCACGTTGCTATTTTGAGGAACTAAAATAGACTGTGCAATAGACCAGCTGAAAGCAGGTCTAAAGTCCAGCGCAGAGCGTGTTAGTTGTTACAAATGAAAAAGAATTAAAGGATTAAAATGTTAAAAAAATTATTATTTTCTAGATAAATATAAAAACCACTGGCTCATTGCCTTCTTCATCTCGGGGGGCTTTTTTAGTTTATTCATGACTTGCTTTTGTATAATGTTAGTATTAGTAGTAGTAGTATTTATTATATGCATATTTATATTTGTTTTATTAAAAACAAGATTAGATTTGTCCACCTGGTTTTGGACCATATGGGGCATAGCATGTGTATTTGGATATAACGCCACACTTTTGACCACACTTCGTTATTATTGTTCATTTATTCGTTTGCTGAAAATCAGAACTGAATTTAGAAATAGTTTTGAAACAAATCTTTGCGCTTAACAAACGAAATTAAATATGTAGGCTAATGGATGTCTGTGCATACAACACCGTTTCCTTATCCACAAAAGAGAGAAAGAGAAAGTGAAAGTAAAGAGGCCAAATGGAGGAGGCTCATTCTTTATCCTCGTGCAGACGGTCTGTTTTCTGCCAGTGAAGCATTCAGTTTTTCCACTTACAAAGTCCGCCATGTAAATAGCAAATGTGCCATGGTGTGACGCAACTGACTCTTAAAGGGAATGGGAGATGAGACTCTGATTGGTTTATTCTCAAAACACACCCAGAACTCATTGAGAGAATAAGCTCAAGCCTGTTAGACCATGCGCCACGGCGCAGAGCGTATTTTAAAATAGCAAAAGTGGATTCGGACACGTCCTTAATGCTTTTGCACCATGCGCTTTAGACTTTGCACCTAGATCGTTAAAATAGAGCCCATTATGTTTGGAAATATGTTGAAAAAAATCTTCATTCCGCTAAACAGAAATTGGGGAAAAAAATATACAGGGGGGCTACATTACACTCTGTGAAAGGTAATGGGGCTGGTAAAAATGAACCATCACTTTTGACTTCATACATTGTTTCTATAAAATACATCACACACACCTGTTGAGCTGACTCTGCAGGAGCTCCAGTCTGGACTCCACTTCACCAGGTTGATGATCTGCAAAGATCTGCGAAGGGAATGATGTCTGGATAGATGGAGCTCGCAGAGGTGGATCCATGAAATGAGCTGTGTGGGGGTCAGGGCAGTAATGGTACAATCCAGATGGAGGACGAGCTTGTGTTAGAAGGAGATATATAATATTTCCAATAACAATAATCTCAAACAATTAGAGAAAACCCTTCTTATTAGTCATACATCATGCTATTTTTGAACATTTTAAAAATGATATCACAAACAATTGTGCTTGCAAACATTTTAAATGATCCAGCTTCCAATATAGTGCTGCAGTGAAATTATTGTAGGCCAACCCGGACATTAGATATCACCAATTCTCACTATTAACTAGTGGCTTATTACCTACCTATTATTGAGATGTTCGTTAGTACTTTAAAATTACATATTCTGCATGATCTTATTCTATACCCCTAATCCTTCCCCAACTATTACCTTAATAACAAT
Source organism: Danio jaintianensis (assembly GCA_903798115.1). NCBI lineage: Eukaryota > Metazoa > Chordata > Actinopteri > Cypriniformes > Danionidae > Danio > Danio jaintianensis. Next base: position 614,555 of record CAIGQV010019950.1, on the reverse strand, counting down.
TAATAAGCAGCAAATTGAGTTAAAATCAAGTCTATTGAGCTAAAATGGAGAATTGTAAGAATTGTACCTTAAAATAAAAATGTGATCAGGTTGAACAGATAAAAAAATGTGTCACCATCTTCATTAATTAACACAGCTTTCAATTTTGTATGCCTAAATACAATCACCAAAATACAAAAGCTACAAACAGGTGACATAAGTGAACTATATTTATTTCTGAAAACATTTTCCATAAAAGTTTCAGGCAATGTAGTCTTCAAGAACACATTATAAACACCAAAACAAAAGCTGTGAAAGTGGACGAGTGATTCGATGAGTATCTTATTAAGTGTGATGATAACCATTTGTTAGCAACCACCTTTTCAAGACAAAGAAGTTAGTCGGGGATATTGCCTTTGTACTTTGTCATAGAATAAAAGGAAAATGTGTCAACCACAGGCATCATTACAGAATCAAAAACTCAAAAAACCTATTTCTTTAGAATGAATGACCACAAATTGTGCGTTGGTGTCGACAACGCATTGTTGGTGCGTTGCTATTTGAGAAACTGAAATAGACTGTGCCATTGACCAACTAAAAGCTGGTCTAAAGTCAGAAGCAGAGCGCGTTAGTTATGCTCCTATGCAGGTTTAAACGCTTACACATTGCTTAATACACACAGGATGTACAGCAATACACAAATATCTTTACATATGAAAAAAATTAAAGGATTAAAATGTTACAAAAATTATTATTTAATATAAAAAAACACTACCTTCATGTCTTCTTCATGTTCGGGGGGATTTTTCCAGTTTATTCATGACAATTTGCATTTTTATTATAATGTTATTATTATTAGTAGTAGTATTTATTATATGCATATTTATATTTGTTTTAATAAAAACAAGTTTAGATTTGTCCACCTGTCGGGTTTTGGAGATGTATGCATCACCATATGGGCATAAGAATAGGACGTGTGTTTGGATATAACTCAGTTTTTTGACCATGCTTCGTTATTATTGTTCATTTATTCGTTTGCTGGAAATTAGAACTGAATTTAGAAATAGTTTTGAAACATCTTTGCGCTTAACAAACGAAATTAAATATGTAGGCTAATGGATGTCTGTGCATACACCGTTTCCTCATCCACGAAAGTAAAGGAATAAAGTAAAGAGTAAAAGTAAAGTAAAGAGAAAGTAAAGAGGCCGAACGGAGGAGGCTCATTCTTTATCCTCGTGCAGATGCTCTGTTTAACTGTTTTCTTGCTAGTGAAGCGTTCAGTTTTTCCACTTACAAAGTCCGACATGTAAATAGCAAATGCGCCATGGCGCGACGCAACTGACTCTTAAAGAAAATGGGAGATGAGACACTGATTGGTTTAATGCACGTTATGCTCAAAACACACCCATAACTCATTAAGAGAATAAGCACAACTCTGTTAGACCATGCGCCAGAGCGCAGACTGTATTTTTCCATCCTTAAAATAGCAAAAGTGGATTCGGACACGACTTTAATGCTTTTGCGCCCTGCGCTTTAGACTTTGCGCCTAGTTCATGAAAATAGGGCCCAAGAGGTTTGTCATTTTAGTAAAATAAACAAAAACAAAAACAAAACAAGCATGTTCTGTCGTTCTCATCAGGTATAAATAGGCAAAACAATCATTAAAGCACTGATAGAAAAAGCATGACTTGCTAAGTGATGTCACTTCCTGTAATGGGAAACTCTGAAAGGCACTGAGGCATGTTATTTATTCTTCTCTCATTAATTTGTACAAAACGCTTAAGATACACCAATAGTCGATAAATCATGTGAACTTATAAATTATGTGATTTTCTCTTTCACTTTTTAAAAACAATGATGAAACTGCATACATTTCTGTATTAGACATGCCATGTGGTATCTAGTTAAGGTTAAGCTAAAGTACAATGTCAACTCTGTTAGTGGTTTAAAAAGTTTAACAATAAGTCAAACAATAATTAGAAACCCAATCAAATGTTCCACCATCATATTAAGCATTATTTTACATTAATAATGGTTTGAGTTTAAGGAAAATATTTGAAATCTACCTGCAATTCTGGAATGAGTCATATATATATTACATTCATTCATTCATTTTCTTTTCGGCTTAGTCCCTTTTTTAATCTGGGGTCTGCAACCCATCCCAGGGAAACACCCATACACTCTCATTCACACTCACACACTACAGACAATTTAGCTTACCCAATTCACCTATAGCGCATGTCTTTGGACTTGTGGGGGAAACCGGAGCACCCGGAGGAAACCCATGCCAGCACGGGGAGAACATGCAAACTCCACAGAGAAAAGGCAACTGACCCAGCCGAGGCTCGAACCAGCGACCTTTTTGCTGTGAGGCGACAGCGCTACCCACTGCACCACCCTATATATATTACATATATATTAAAAACTAGGAATATTTTGAGTATCCCATAATGCTAAACATTAGGGGTGGAAATTTTGAGGAACTTCTCGATTTCAATTCTGGAGGTGACGATCTGATTCCAAAACAATTCTTCACCTAAATTTTTTCAATTTCTTCTGTTGTACATTTACTTCTTTACATTTTAACCAGAATTGGAGTTTCTATGCTTTTGTTTAATAACTGGAATTTCTGTATGACAGTACTGTCATCTTAAAAACCATTTATTTTATTAAAGAATCATTCAGAACGAACAAGCTCTGAATGTAAAATAGCCAATTACAAAGTCAATTAGGAAAAACAAACATATTCTATAAATAAATAATATTTCCTTGAAAAAAATAAGTTTTATTTCTATTTAGGGTGACACGGTGGCGTAGTGGGTAGCGCTGTCGCCTCACCGCAAGAAGGCCACTGGTTCGAGCCCCAGCTGGGTCAGTTGGCATTTCTGTGTGGAGTTTGCATGTTCTCCCCGTGTTCGCGTGGGTTTCCTCCTGGTGCTCCAGTTTCCCCCACAAGTCCAAAGACATGCAGTACAGGTGAATTGAATAAGCTAAATAGTGTGTGAATGAGTGTGTATGGATGTGGATTGCTGGGTTGCAGCTGGAAGAGCATACGTTGTGTAAAAACATATGCTGGATAAGTTGGCGGTTCATTCCGCTGTGGCGACCCCTGATGAATAAAGGGACTAAGCCGAAAAGAAAATGAATGAATGAATAAATAAATATTTCTATTTATTTAGGAAGTTTTATTATTCAATTTTAAAAAAATTTGTTTATGACAAGGTTTTGCTTTCGGTTGCAGGAGGAATGTGGTCGTACACCTGATCAAAAGCACTGCACCTGTAATTATCCATCTGTCAAAATGAAGTGAAATCTGCAGCATGCATACAGTATGTGTGTCTATCAGCACTTTTTTCTCTTTTAAAAGGCCCAAATTGTCACAATCGAATTTGAATACAGAATGGATTCTGAACTTTTGAGAATCGATCCAGAATCGCAATGCATCATTTTTTCCCACTCCTGCTAAATACTGTATACTCACCCGAGTGGCCCATTTCCACCCCCATCTCTCTGCTGACCCCGGAGGCGCTGGGTGGAATGAGTCTGCCAGCAGGAGAAGGGTAGTCCAGAGGGTCTGTGTCAGAGGTGCACAGCTCACAGAGGTTTTCACTGGACTGTAATGTGGAGCAGCTGCACAAATCCTCCCAGTGCATGTGAACGGCTGCAGGACTATGATGATGATGATGAAGTCCCAGAGCAGAACACAACCGAGACGAGTCATTCTGGTCCATGCCATCTGCAGTACCAAGATTTTAAACGAAAAAAATAAAAGTAACTCAATATTGTACTACATTTTTGTTCAACTGCTAGTTCGTATTTATCTATATATTTAAATATATTTATTTGTAAAAGTCTGGGGTAAGACAAGAGTGCATGTGAATTGTGGCTAATTGTGAATTATAATTAGAAAAAACATATTTCACAGATGAAATATGATGCAGAGGTTTAAATTGTTTTGCTTCTTTATGTTTTATAAACTCAATATGCTGGTAGACATTGACATGCAGTTTATAAATCAGTAAGGCCAACGGTTTCTGCTAATGATCTTTAATGTTCTACTGAAGAACAAAGTAAACTACATCTTAGATGCTGGTTAAATGTACAGTAAATTAACAGCAAATGGTAATTTTCAGGTAAACATTCTTTTTAAAAATGTCAGATTTTAGGAGGTGTTTACACAACAACAGCTTTTTAGGAGGCCTGAATAACAATCATTTGAAAAATGTTTTGAAAATACAAGCGAAAATTATATTAATAATCTTGACTTGCAGTTATTTATCGTCACTACAAAAACACGATTTAGTGGAAACTGACATAATAGATGTGCATTATTATCTTATAATGCAAGTAACTTTTTAAAAATGCAAAAGAAATTTTTTATATATTGTTGTTATGAAAACTTAAAGTTATATTAAGTTCATTCATTCATTTATTTATTTTCCTTCGTCTTAGTCCCTTTATTCATCAGGGGTCGCCACAGCGAAATGAACCGCCACCTTATCCAGCATATGTTTTACACAGCGAATGCCCTTCCATCTGCAACCCAGTACTGGGAAACATCCATACACACTCATTCACACACATACACTACGGCCAATTTAGCTTACCCAATTCACCTATAGCACGTCTTTGGACTGTGGGAGAAACTGGAGCACCTGGAGGAAACCCACGTGAACACGGGGAGAACATGCAAACTCCACACAGAAATGCCAACTGTACCAGCGGGGACTCGAACAAAGCAACCTTCTTGCTGTGAGGCGACAGTGCTAACAGCTGAGCCACTGTTTATATTAAGTTAAATTAAGTAAATCTTCTTGATATAAATATTTGATACTTGGCCACAGTTTCCATTTTTAGTTTTATCAGTTCAAATGTTAAGCAGTTTAATAGTCACCCGAAGTATTTTAATTCATACAATTTTATAATTGCAAAACTGCAGTAAAGTGATGTAAAAAAAAAAAAAAAAAATGCAGCACATTTCTAATTTACACGAGTCTCAGGACAGCTCCACACACTGCCACTAGATGGCGCCAATAACTTGTGCAGTGCACGCGTAGCCGAATTCAAAAGTGATAACGGATATAGCGGATCCCTGACTCATGCACATTAAATTATCATAGTATTATATACACAGTGCATCCCACAGATGTTGGAAAATAGGGAAATTATAGGGTGCAGTCACATCTCTGAATTATGTCCTGAAAGATGCAGTAGTACAACTCATTCTCTAGCATGATGAACGCTGAAGTCGTCAATGATGTCAATAATCCTCACTGCAGAAATTACACTTGGCTCCATTTAAAATCAAATCACAACGAGGAAACAATTAATTCCATGATCATCTGAATTTAAGACTTGTTGTTCTGATTTATGACTATTTTAAGGCCTTAATTCACACTTTTTTAAAGCCCAGCAGAAACCATGCCTTAGTTTGACTTGAACTTGACTTGAAAATGAACTTTAGAAAACATTTCAAACTGAAGTCTTAATGAGTGTCTAAAGAGCTGTTTTTGTTTGTTTGTGAGTCTGATACTCACCGGGCCTGTTGCGTCTGTCAAGTGAGTTTTGACGGTGTCGTATGTGGTAACTGCACTCCAAATTTTCACTTGGCATCATCTGTTCAACCTGATCACATAACAGTTAAAACAATGATTAACTGTACAGAGCGTTTGTCTTCAACTGTTTCTAGTGCGTTTCTACATCTCCTACATCTCGCAGGTTAAAGGTGATTTCCAGATTCCTCCAGAAGCTCTCTCCAAAAGCAGGGTACATGTCCAGCACCTCCAGAAGGTCATCTCTTTGAATGCGATGAAGGTCACAGTAGGTCAGTGCGGTTACATCAGCATTACTGTGACCAGGTTCTGCAAAGAGATTTACGGGCTCGCCAAAGACATCATTCTTTCCTGTACGTGAAACAGGAAGATGTTTTTATTATGCAATTCATAAAACAATCTTGAAAAATCTTGAAAAGATTTTAAAAAAATGTCACGTTGAGAGCTGACCAGAATGCATGGATAGAAACCTTTAAATGCCTTAATGCACAATTTATCAGTAAAATCAGCGCATGCCTCAACATATCTTGCCAAATGGCTGATTTTGGCATAATTTATCAGTAAAATCAGCGCATGCCTCAACATATCTTGCCAAATGGCTGATTTTGGCATAATTTATCAGTAAAATCAGCGCATG
>CAIGQV010019950.1:586382-608287 GCA_903798115.1 Danio jaintianensis | reverse complement strand
CAAAATCAGCCATTTGGCAAGATATGTTGAGGCATGCGCTGATTTTGGCATAATTTATCAGTAAAATCAGCGCATGCCACAACATATCTTGCCAAATGGCTGATTTTGGCATAATTATCAGTAAAGTCAGCGCATGCCTTAACATATCGTGCCAAATGACTAATTTTGGCGTAATTTATCAGTAAAATCAGCGCATGCCTCAACATATCTTGCCAAATGGCTGATTTTGGCATAATTTATCAGTAAAATCAGCGCATGCCACAACATATCTTGCCAAATGGCTGATTTTGGCGTAATTTAACAGTAAAATCAGCGCATGCCTCGACATATCTTGCCAAATTGCTGATTTTGGCGTAATTTATAAGTAGAATCAGCACATGCATCAACATATCTTGCCAAATGGCTGATTTTGGCGTAATTTATAAGTAGAATCAGCACATGCATCAACATATCTTGCCAAATGGCTGATTTTGGCATAATTTATCAGTAAAATTAGCGCATGCCTCAACAAATCTTGCCAAATAGCTGATTTTGGCATAATTTATCAGTAAAATTAGCGCATGCCTCAACAAATCTTGCCAAATAGCTGATTTTGCCATAATTTATCAGTAAAATCAGCACATGCCTTAACATATCTTGCCAAATGACTGATTTTGCCATAATTTAACAGTAAAAGCAGCTCATGCCTCAACATATCTTGTTAAATGATTGATTTTGGCATAATTTAACAGTAAAATTAGCACATAGATAACGTGACACATCATGTTAATTTATAATCACATAATTTATAATGTTGGTAAAATGATTTGAAACATTAACAGTATGTTTCAAGCATTATTTAACACTTTTAACATGCTCCAAATGTTGCTAAATAATTTACTCACATTGTAAGCATTTCTAATGAGTTAGCGTATTGTTATAAAGCACAATGCTAATATGTTTAGAATGTGATCTACAGTATCATGTTGCTATCATGTTTCTAACATGAATAAGCAAACTGATAATGATTTAAACATGTTAAATGTAAACAATGTTAAAGCATGCAAAAAATGTGGTAACATACTGTACAAATGTTTTAAATGTATTAAATGTTTCTGTTTATAGCATGATTTAGCTCATTGCTAACAAATTGTTGACATGTTTTAGCATGTTACTACCATGAATTAAACAACATGTTTTAACATGTTTACAGTATTATTTAGCACTTTTTTTTTAGCATACTTTAACATTGTTTACATAATTTGCATGTCAACATCCTTTAACATGTTTAACACTTTACCATAAATTAGCACAATGACAGCATGTTTTTTGGATGAAATACCACATTGCTTGTATGTTTAGCATGTTTGTAATATGAATGAACTAGCATGTTTTAACACACCGTTAACAATTTGATCTAGATTAATCCCAGCTAAACATTCTCAGAAGATTTAGTAACGTTCCTTAAAAGTTGTGTAAATGTTAGGATGTAATGTTATTAAATTAATATTTTAGGAACATTTTTGTAACATTGATAGAAAAGCGTTCTGAGAACATGATTATAATATGAGACTGAAATATTATGAAAATGTTTTGAATAACATTATTATAACCCAAAAATTTGCATTAATACATGTAAAAAAATGTTTTGAACATTCTAAGAAAATTAAAAAAATAACTTTATATACTGTTGAAGTCAGAATTATTAGCCCTCTTAAATTATTAGCCCCCTGTATATTTTCCCCAATTTCTGTTTTACGGAGAGAAGATTTTTAAAAACATAATAGTTTTAATAACTTATTTCTAATAACTGATTTCTTTTATCTTTGCAATGATGACAGCACATAATATTTTACTAGATATTTTTCAAGATATTAAAGGCTTAACTAGGTTAATTAGTTTAATTATGCAAGTTAGGGTAATTAGGCAAGTCATTGTATAACAGTGGTTTATTCTGTAGACAATCGGAAAAACAATTATTACTAAAGGGGGCTAATAATATTGACCTTAAAATAGTTTAAAAAAAATTTAAAACTGCTTTTAATGTAGCCGAAATAAAACAAATAAGAATTTCTGCAGAAGAAAAAATATTATAGGAAATACTGTAAAAAATTCCTTGCTCTGTTAAACATCATTTAAGAAATGTTTGAAAAAGAAAAAAAATTCACAGAAGGGCTAATAATTCTGACTCTGTATGTAACTTCAAGGCAACATTTTTAGAGCCTTAACTTAATAGCTAGGATAGTAATTTCACCCAGTATGGCCAGCACAATGTTATGTTGGGACACTTGAATGGAGCCACGGGAGATGAAGTGGAGGGCTCTTAGCATGTCTCCCTGATGGTAAAGAGCGTCTCCTGGCGGGGAGTGAGTGCTTCTGAAGCGGACGGCGAGAGCTCTCAGACACGCTTTACTCGCCCCACGAAACACCTTACAGTTCTGCAGCAGACTACGATTCAGATGCAGGCAAATATCAGCTTGCAAACACTCTGGAAAACCTTTCAGGACCTAGAATTTGAAAATAAGAAGCATGAATAAGTTTATTGCACAATTTAATCTATTATACTGTATATACAACAATATACTTTTCTCTGTATAACTTACTGCGTTCATATCAATGCCGTTGGTGTAAGACCAGGCATGTTGGAAAAACTCCTCCAGTCTCTGCCTCAGACTTCCAGGTATCTGATGAAAGCGGATGAATTCTTTAACCCTCAGCATCTGGGTGTGATAGCGAGTTGTTCCCGAATAAAGCCTCTGAATTATTGCTGAGACATTCCCAAATATACTGGCATACATGAGAGCTAAGACAAAAAGTCAACAGGAAAATATTTAGTGCCAAAAGTAAGCAAAGGTAAGACTGTTCCAGTTTTATTCAACACTGCAACTATGAAAAAAGATAAACATTCAGGTGATTTTAGTCGAAATGGCTGGGATTCTTTTCCATATCTTTTAACCTCACAAGATGGCATTGTCTTAAAAAAATGCCAGTAACGTCAGATCATGATTGTTATAACACTCACCAAGCTTGATCTGGGTAGATTTAGCCACACATCTTCTCTGGTGAATTCACTGAGGCATTATTAGAGAACGCTTTGACTAATCAACCTCCATAACATTTTGTTGCAAAAGATTGCTGGTATAATTTTCATGAAAAGTGTGAAAAGTAGTTTTTTTTATTTCTAGAAAATTTTATGATGTAAAAGAATGTCACAAGGCTTTATGATTAAAGCATTTTGAGGGAAGAAATCAGAGGAAAAAATAATGAAATTTGTAGATTCACTAAGGTGCTGCCAACATTCCACAGATATTCACCCGATTCGAATGTTATCACTCGATTAAATAGGCGTTATCTGTGGATATCAGCTGATAGTGTCACGACACACTTAGTACTGGACACAGGAGGGGTGAATGTAAACAAGCATTTATTGACAAAGTCTTTAAACGAAGTAGGATGGAGTTCAGAGAGAGTTGTAAACAAGGAAGTGCTTGGTAGCATGGAGTTCGTTGCAGACACACAGCACACTAAACTTATTCGTGGAGACGATGAACACTGAAGACACTGGAACACAAAGACTGAGGAAACACAGGTAAGAATAGAGAAGACGCTGGAGATGGATCGGGTGATTCTCATTGATGTGATGATCAGGACCGACAGGGGTAGAGTGAGTGGAGGTGCGTTATATAGTGTGTGTGTGTGTGTGTGTCTGTGCGCAGGTGGTGCTGATCAGTAATCAGGGGAGTGACAGCAAGTGCAAGTGGGTTCAGGTGGATCTGATGGATCCAGCGACTGGCTGACAGATAGATATGGGCCAGTAGGGGCCTTCTGCACCTACTGGTAGGCTCAGAAGGCTGTAATCATCCATCCAGGGGTAGACATTAATAAAATACAATTAATGGGAAATTTAATAAATAATATAAATAATTCTCGTGGTTAATCAACTATACTAATAGAAAAGAATCCAGATCTGTTTTTACATTACTGTGACGGTTGGGTTAGACGTTAATAAAATACAATTAATGGGAAATTTTATAAATAATATAAATAATTCTCGTTAACTTCCGGCTGCAGCCGTAGGTGATCTATAGCTGATTAACCATGTGGATGGATGATTACAGCCTTCTGAGACTACCAGTAGGCGCAGAAGGTCCCTACTGGTCCATATCTATCAGCTGATAACCACTGATAACGGCCATTCAATCGAGTGAATTGAATTGAACATTCGAATCGGCTGAAAAATTTTGGTCCATACAGACATCACGCAGCATCATACAGTTGCTGTTGATTTGTTGGCTCCACATCACTGATGTAACTCTTCTGTTCTAGCACAACCCAAAGGTGCTCTATTGGATTAAGTTCTGGTGAATTTGAAGGCCATTTGAGTATAGTAGGGATGCACTGAATTTTCAGCTGTCAAAAATTAAATGGCATTTTCGGACAAAAGAGAAAAACATATGAGCCAAAAAAAAAGTAATGCTGTGCTGCACTGCCTACACAGCAATGTTCAGCACACTGGTTTCACTCTACTGCCAGCAGTAGTCACTGCACGGAGTGAATTGGCTTTTACACCGGATGCAGAAAGCACTGCGCTATGAAACCCATTTATTTCATTGCACTACGCAAAGGCCGGTGTTACGGCCCAGTGTCTGTGCCTGTTCTCTCTCGCTCTCTCTCTCTCAAGCTGTCATTTCTTAGGCCCGCCAGTTTCAGCTCCTCATTGGTCAAGCTAGATGCCAATCATTGTTACTTCTCCAATGACGTCATCATCGATGCCCAATCAGAAGCGGAATCCCCCATTTGAAAAGGAAGCTGGTGCCGAAGAATGCTAGCTTGCTTTCGCTTGCTCGCTGTTGTGTGTTTTGCTGGGTTGTTTGACAGTTTATTGTGTAACATTTGTGCTGGACTCTACCATACAATTGTTTTTCAATTGATCTAATTATGTTTTCTTTCTGATCGCCAGATGTACAACATCAATGGGATTTTCGAGGACAGGGTAGATCTCACGTGACCTACATGCTGCCACAAGTAGGATCTTCAAAATGTATTATACACACTAGATTGGAAGTGTGTGCCACTCATTGCAAGTTTTGTTATATGTTTTGGTTAGTAGAATAGTTTAGATACGGTGTGAAAACGCTGAAGACTTTTCCTTTTCTTAGATGGTTTACAGATTGTGGGTTTCCAGTTAGAGTTGTGTTTTGTTATATTATTTTCTTTTTTTTGGCACCGCTTTTGTTCCTCTTCCCCCTTTATTACAACCATTTATTTAAGTTTTTTCATTATCTTGTCTATATGTATTTTGTTGTTATACTCTATACACCTTGTAAATAAAAATACACTTATTTTGGCATAATTGGTTGTTCGTCTGCTCCATTGCCACCACCATTTATAAAGGGGTCGTATAAATTTAAATGTTGCTGTAACCCTAGCGTTTCTATCCGAAATAACCGTAACAGCCGGTTTAAGTGTGCTAACCAGGGTCAAAATTCAAAATGGCACAATATTCTGCTCTGTGGTGTATTCTAACAGTTGGAAATTAACCTGAAGTAAGAGGTCTTACATAGTTTGAGGGCGTAAATATCTTATCAAAATGTAACCATGTCAGGTTTGCTACGGGGATGCTATGGTGTGTTTAATCTAATATAATTATTTTGTTATAGCAATGCTGCATTTTACTTTAAGGAAGTAGCTTGTAAGAAATAATGTAGTGTAGCTTTTTTTTTTTTTAAGTGTAGTTTGACAGTAGTTTAGCTACTTTACCTGATGAGTAGCTTGTAGTTATCAACCATAGATGTCAATAAAGAACATCATTAAAATTGAAGCTTACCAACATTACATTTTTAGGTCCTTTTATATCTAAACGCTACTAGCCAGATAGTCTAAAAGGGACAGTTGTATGTAGTTGCTTACAGCCAATGAACATGACGCAGATAGAGAAAATCTTCTCAGAGTTGGTGTTTGGAGAGACGTTCCCAAAGCCCACGCTGGTTAGACTGCTGAAGGTGAAATAGAGCGCAGTGATGTATTTATCCTGAATGGAGGGTCCTGAGCTGGCATCGCTGTCATTGTAATGTTTCCCCAGTTGATCGGCTAGGTTATCCAGCCAGCCTGTCTTCATGTATGGCCTCTCCACATGGCCAATGGCATACCAGATACAAGCCAACCAATGAGCGATCAGCACGAAGGTGCACATGAGCAAGAAGAGGACTGCAGCTCCATACTCTGAATATCGATCTAATTTTCTGGCCACCCGGACCAACCGGAGCAGCCGGGCTGTCTTCAGTAGGCCAATCAGAGTGGCCGTTGTCTGCAAATTGGAGGATTGGGGGACAAATTAAAAACAGTAAGTATCAAACAGGTTCCAGTCTCATATAAGAGATTTTAAACATTGTATCAGACAAATGCAAACAAGTTTTAAACAGGGTTGTAAATCTAGGTGCTTTTTAATGCTACAAATACCTACATCCATATCTACAAATAGTCATCTTTTAAATTTGATTACTAAAAAATCACAAATGATGTTTCATCACCCAAAGTGATGAAGATCACATTTTATTTTGTTCTTAAAGGCTGCCAAAACTGCCAAAATTTACTCACCCTTGCCTTGTTCCAAACAAGTTTTCAAGAGTTATTTTTTTGTTGTTGAAAACAAAATAAAATATTTTGAAAAATGCTGAAAACCTGTAACCACTGACAGCTATAGTAGAAAAAAACAAATACTATGGATGTCAATGACTACTGATTTCCAACATTTTTCAAAATAACTTCTTTTGTGTTCAACCGAAAAAAAGAACATGGTGAAGTGCGAGTAAATTATTGCAACATTTTCATTTTTGGGTGAACTATCCCATTAAGAGTCCATTTATTATTATTCTTATTATTTTGCAGTAGTTTCTTGCATCAGAAACATTAACAACTTAATCAATAAATTGATGCAAATTATAATATTGCAAAATGCTTCTTAAAGGGTCACAAAACAAAATTACATTTTCTAAAATTTTAACACAGGTTTTTTTTCCTCACATCATAGAGTACATTAGAGTACAGACTACATTATCATCTGTTCATTTTTAATTGTGGATGAAAAGTGCACATTTTGAGATTAGTCTGCAATTACATTAATGTTACAGGTTTTGAAAAGGCAGACCAAAATAATCGATCAAAAATATTCATGATTCTGCATGTCCTTCTGCATGATTCTGAGAAGACACTTAATTCAGAGACTTAATCGCAATAGTGTGTAAACTTTGTGTGCGTAAATTTTTTTTTTTAAAACACACAGGACACAGTCCATTTCACTAATTAAAATAATTTTTTTCCCAGGATTTGAACATTCCTTGAAACATTTAGTATCATTTTTATACACATATAATTACTGAACACCTCAAGACTTTTCATGATAAATATATTTCTAAAGCAGCTGCTGTCATGAAATTGTAGCAGATGTTGGTTAAAAATATATTAAATTTATAAAAATCCAAACATACTAATAAAACAAAACAAAAATTCAGAAATTAAGTAATAATAATGGAGTAATAAAATAAATACAATACTATGAGCTTTTTTGGGTAATGTTAGCTTCAAGACAGCTCTAGTATGGAGAATGAAGTAGCATGCATTGCTCAGAAGTGAGTCTAAAAATCTTGCAAGTTCTGTGAGTCTCTTCTATGAACTCTGATCTTTAGTTCTTTTTTCTATTGAGGTCAGGTGATTGGCAGGAACATTCTAGCAGCTTTTTTTTTTTTTTTTTTAAGGCAGTTGAGAGATTTTTTGGCTGTGTTTGGGATCACTGCCTTGCTGAAATGTCCACTCTGTTTCCATCAACATCATCTGGTAATGATGATGAAGCACTAATATTAATTTACACTGATGTCTGACGAGGATTGCTTTCTAGCTACTGAGAGATTTCAGCTGCTGTCTGGGCTTTCCATGCCTTTTTACTCCGTCCTTTCTTCATGTTTTCATTCAATAGTTTTCTCTGTGTAATTTCTTTGATTACATATAACTTAATTTCTAAATGAATTAGGGTTGTTTTCTTTGTATTTATGGATTAGTTTGGTTGTTACTGACATCTGGTGACAATTTCAAGTCAACGGCACCTTTAGAAATATGTTATGTGAGGAAAGATGCTGACATGTTCAATACTTGTTTTACCTGCTGTATATAACACTGTTATAGAGTTTTTTGGGGGGATATTTTAATGGAAAAATCCTACATATTGTGCCTTTAACTCAAAGAGAGTGAAAGTAAACTTTCAGAATCTGCTGTAGCTGTTGTGTTTTCGGAGCTTACCATGCTCATTGTAGCCAAATTTTAATATCTGCAATGAGAACTAAATGGCGATGAAAGAGCAATGTTCTCTTGCTGATCCAAACACATCAATAAACAACATTTTAAGTATCACAAATAAAACAAAAATCAAAAATATACCTCATCTGATCCAGACCTGAAGATGAGCAGATCAAAAGGAACTGCAGCCACCATGTCGATGAGAAACCAACCTTTGATATAATGTATAGCGATGCGCTTGGGATGGGTCACCACCTCATCATTATGATTCACGTATGTCGTCCTGAAGGTAATCACAATGTCCGCGATGAACATAACGTCCACTATAACGTCTACTACGTTTAAAGGGTTACAGGTGTACCCGCAGGTCTGTCTCCTCTCTTCCTCGAGTTCATTGAGGAGGAAAGCAGCTGAAAACGGAGTGAAGACGGCAGTGTAGAGCACTAGCAGGAGGATGATCCAGTCCCATATGGCTTTGAACGGACTGTAGTGCAACATGATCCACTTGTGGATGTCTGGAGCCTGGAGCTTGTACTCAGGTAAGACATCAGCACCTAAAGACAGTACCTGTGTATGGAAAAAGATGATTTATTTTAGTTACTGTATAGGTAGCTATAGGTAGAATTCAAAACCCATGTAGTAGTGACACCGGTGGCTGTTAAGTAAACTGCATCCAACAATGTCTTGTTTGTACAAGCCACTAAAAATGATGAGGAGCCATGTAGAATTTAAATCAAACTTCGCTTATACATACATAAAACTTGTGCATATACACCTATAAATTACTTGCATATATACACCTATACTATTGGATGTTCAAAACAATAAACAATATTCTTTTCCGCTTATGCTTAACCGACTTTTACGCTGAAATTAAATGCCTTCCTTTTAAGCTGAAAAGTTCCTGCACATCCACATATCACTTGCATATATGTATATACACAACTAATTGTATATATGTTAGTGAATTGTATATATGGCCACGGCCACCCCTGTGAAAACTCTGGCCACCCCTGTGACCACCCCAATATGATTTTGCTGTTGATATTATTAATTTAAATGTACTTACGTAAATTCACAATATTTCAATAAATAAATAAAATGCAGCCACTAAATTATTGAGGATTGATTGGTGCCAGGGCAGCGTGGTGGTGCAGTGGGTAGCTCTGTCGCCTCACAGCAAGAAGGTCACTGGTTCGATCCTCGGCTGGGTCAGTTGGCATTTCTGTGTGGAGTTTGCATGTTCTCCCCGTGTTCGCGTGGGTTTCCTCCGGGTGCTCCGGTTTCCCCCACAAGTCTAAAGACATGCGCTACAGGTGAATTGGGTAAGCTAAATTGTCCGTAGAGTATGTGTGTGAATGGGAGTGTATGGGTGTTTCCCAGTGATGGGTTGCAGCTGGAAAAACATATGCTGGATAAGGTGGCAGTTCATTCCGCTGTGGAAACCCCCGATTAATAAAGGGGCTAAGCCGAAAAGAAAATGAATGAATGAATGATTGGTGCCACTGACATAGCTGATTCACTGCCCCTCCCCCTCCCCTATCGCCGTTGAAAGCAGGCACACACCTTCAATAGACAGCAATGGCAATTTTTTTTAAAGAAACAACAACGGGTATGTATGTCATACATTTATGTTTCACTAAGTAACTATATTATGTTCTCTGTTAACTTTTCTAGTTAAATATTAAACGTGTTAACGTTACTTAACAGGGCTCGGAATTAGGTCATTTTGGTTTGCATTGTTTAATGTTTTCGCTTTTCTACAGAACGTTCGCTTTTGCTGATTACTACACATTATATGTATGCTGTTATACAACAGCAATTTTACTATAATTCCCTATGTAAGCATGAGCTAAATAGATGTTTCACTGTTATGCTATTCTGGCTGAACTGCTGACGTTCATCCGCAGCAGATAAGCTGACTTTACCACAACAATTTCAAGTTCGCGTTACGTTCTTTAAAAAAAAATTAAGGGTAAAGTTCTTATAATTTGTTTAGTATTATTTGGCGAGATGAAACACGACTTTGGGTTCATGAGACTACACTTTTTATTAAGAAATTATTATTTTTGAAATGAAAAATTGTGTTTTATCCAATTGAAAACCACAAATCCCCCAAAAATAAATAAATGCATTTTGAAATCAGCTTTTCAGAATCTAGTTTATTTAGCACCTCCATGTTTTTGCTGGTTGACTTACAAGGGCCAAAAATCTCAATGATTTTGTGCATGTATTTTGCAAAAAGGTACATCAATAGAAGAAGCTGTATTAATAATATTGGGGCTCAAAAAGCAATATGGATAAATGATATTATTAGGGTCTGTATAGTGAGTGTGTGTGTGTGTGTATGGACCATTTTGAGGGATGTAAACAATAACAATAGTCCTAATGTATTTCCTGTATTACACTTTGAATTTCCAAAGCTTCCAAGAATCCAAAAAGATCCACATATTGATAAATAATGTTATGGTAGCCGTTTTAACATCAAGATATGATTAAATTGCCTCTTGTTACAGTTATGAAATAGTTTGGTAACAAGCAGGAAATGTTCATGGGCCAATGACATCACCACATTGAAATGGTCTATATAGTAATGCCTTTTGTTCAGTTTGTTTATTTGTCTGTTTTATTAATTCATTAATCTTTATTAATTTTAGACATGGCATATACTGTATGCTGTACAAAAAAAGTATGTAAAAAATAACTGACACGTTATTTATATATATGAAAAGTGTCTTTCAACTAAATATTGATTTTTATTTGGTTTGCACATGTACTTGCTGATTTATTTCAAGGAATAAATTGCAATATTTCAAGTGTAATTAGTTAAATGAATTAAAACCACATTATTTCATTTACCAAAAACAAAAATATAACATTACACAGAATTCATTATTTTTTTGTGTGCCACCCCAAGATTTGGTGTGGCCTCTTCTGGCCACCCCTAAGAACATTTTCTGGGGGCACCACTGGTTTGCGCTAGTGTTATTTTAGTGTTTATGCATGTATTGACTTTACATTCATGAGAGAGTTTATAGGCGCATACGCAAGTTTTAACAAGTTTATGTGTATGTGCAAGTATAAACAGGTGTGTTTGCATGCAGCAAGTTTATATGTATGTGTGTGTGTGTTGCATACCTGTCAACCCTCTGGTTTTTGCCGGGATTCGTACGGGACCCGTATTTTACCTTTCTATCCCGATATGATCACGTTTAAGTATTTTACCATATTTTTAATCTTTCTATGAAAAGTGGAAGCAGCATCAACACTGAAATGTCAAATATGATACAATCGCAAGAGCTGTTCAAGAGATTTGCTTTTAGCTTTATTTTAGCTTAAAATAATATTATTAACGTATTAAAACAGCCACATTCACTTCCTTTCCATTAAAGACAGATTGTTTCCCTTCCTATATGGATATGTACACGTTCGTCTTAGCGTGTTTTATTTTAAACACAACTAATTTTATCGAATGCTTTCATTATAGATCTGTGCATTTTTAAGTGACACCTCTGTTATCAAACAAAAAAGTGGATCAAAATGAGAGATTAATTTGCTGCTTTTCACTAAAAAGGCTAACTATAGTAACTTAATCAATAGTTAAATATAGTGAATAAAAAGTGAACAATATTTTATAACTTGGTTTAATTGCAGCATAGGCTGTTGATTTTAATATGCTAAACCTTTTAATTTCAATACATTCTAATGTATGTTATGTATTCTATCATTTGAAGCTAATTGAACATCCAGTAGTATAGGTCTATATGCGAGTAACTTATGGATGCATATGCACGGGTTTTACGCAAGTATTGATAAGTGAAGTTTGATTCAAATCTTAGATGGCGCCTCATAGAAAATGATTCAATGCACTGAAATACTCATAGTCAAGTTCTTTTTCATTCATTTGCTAATAAGCAAAAAGAGGTCAAATGCCTTAAGTGTAACATACTGGTCATAAACATCTAGATGCAGTTCAAATATGTTTAGTTTAGCAATTTTCCCTTCCACTAAACAAACAACAAAAATAGACACAAACATGCATAATGAGAAAATGTTATAAATATGACCCTATACCACAAAACCTGTCTAATGTTGCATGGGTATTTTTCCGGCAACAGCCAAAAATACATTGTATAGCTCAAATGTTTTCTTCAAAAATAATTGTTATATTAAGATAATTTGTCAATTTCATAAATGTAAATGTAATGTGTGTATTTATCTTCTCTTTCTCCTACGCATTTGTACACAGCACCTTATAACAGTATACAATGCAATACTTTCTCCTACGCATTTGTACACAGCACCTTATAACTTGTAAAACTTGTATATTTATAACAAATCTGTACAACAATTCATCATCCAGAGCTCTATTGTCTAACTGCATCTCTGTTTAATGTTTGTCGTATTTTATTTTATTTTATTTTTTTTTCCTCATATTTATTTTGTGTTGTCACTTGTCACTTTATGTACACTGGAAGCTTCTGTAGCCAAAACAAATTCCTTGTGTGTGTAAGCACACTTGGCAATAAAACCGATTCTTATATAGCGCATTTATCGTGTATGGCCATACACCCAAAGCGCTTCACAATCATGAGGGGGTCTCTCCACACCACCACCAGTGTGCAGCATCCACTTGGATGATGCGACGGCAGCCACAGGACAACGGTGCCAGTGCGCTCACCACACACCAGCTGTAGGGGGAGTGGAGAGACAGTGATACAGCCAATTCAGTGGATGGGAATGATTGGTAGGCCAGGATGGGTAAGGGCCGATGGAGGGAATTTGGCCAGGACACCAGGGTTACACCCCTAGTCTTTATGAGAAGTGCCATGGGATTTTTAATGAGAGAGACCTCAGGACCTCGGTTTGACGTCTCATCCGAAAGACAGTGCCCCTGGCCTCACTAACACCACTTCCAACAGCAACCTATAGTTTCCCATGTGGTCACCCATCCAGGTACTAACCAGGCTCAGCCCTGCTTAGCTTTAGTGAGTAACCTGGTCTTGGGCTGCAGGGTGACATGGCCGTGGCTAATTTCATGTGGTTGATTAGTAATGTGCTTAATTTGTACAACTTTGAAATTGTCTAATTTTCCTAACTTGACAATGTCCTAACTTGACAATGTATACACCACTAGAAAAGCTTATATATTCAAATTTTAGATAATGCATAAATCACAGTTTCCAAAAATTGATTCTCAAAACACTTATGGTTTTGTGGTCCAAGCTTACATCTAAAACAAATCATATATAAAACAAATATATATGTATATTTGTATTTTGGATGTGATTAATCATTTGACTAGTTTTAATACAAGTTGATCTTAATTGATACCACAAAAAACTCTGTGGGTTTCTGTTAGAACAAAACACTGGTAGGAGAACACAAAATCACCACTAGATTTTTCTGTGTCTCTCTAACTGCCCCATATCCTGGAGGGGCCACTGAAAATAAACTGAAATGAACTCAAGTGACATGAACTACATTGACATGACAGAACTCAATATTAAAATCATGTGACGTTTTCTTCTTTTACAGATCTGTATAAAAGCTTGAAATGTGAGCAAATTTATACCCTGTAGACAAGGGAAGTACAACCATTCTGAATAGACTGAGACATGAAGGCTTACCCTAATAACCCTCAAAATAATTTCTGGTGTGAGACTGTAACCAGTTCAACAATGACCAGTGTCTACAGTTTTGGACCAGGGGCCTCAGTAGATATGGATTTTTGCCATGGCAAATGGCCATTTTCTTTTGCACCGAGGGTTCATGTCTATGTCCTAACGATCTTTCCACAAGGGATTTGGCCACATTATTTTCCACGTGCCAGTAACATCTATTTTTCAGACATCAACAATCAAAAGCATAGCATAGTAAAAATGTTTTGGACTTTTGAGATCTAAAAGGTTTTGTTCGCCAGAAAATTAGCTGGATGTTTTAAGTTCCAGTGAATCAGCTATATTTACAGTCATTTTGTGTGTCTTTTTTAAGTCTTCGTGAACTGGAAGTTGCTGAGACTTTTATTTCGGTATGTTGATGTATTCCCAACTAAAAGGGAATATTGATTAGGGGGCGGGGCTTTCTTTTTGAGCATCATTCCTTCATAGCAAACTAATGCTGGGTTCACACCAAACATGAAGCACAACATCACTCATTCAAGTTTAATAACGGGATGTTTTTCCCCTCACACAAATTTTTCGCTAGAGTTCAATTATGCTGGGTTCATGCCAAATGCATAATTAAGTATTCACGCTAGTAAACTTCATACAAAGTCAATGCAATCTTTGAAAAAAATTAAATAATTAAATTCAAGCAAAAAATTGCGTGAAGGGAAAAACATCCCATGAGTAAACTAGAGCAAGTGACCCGGTGCTTTGCGTTTGTTGTGAACCAAGCATTATTTGAACTTGCACAGAAAAAGACCGCCACTCCAAACATGGATGGTTTGAACAAACACTTTGAAGATTACCAAAACAATTTTTTTTAAACTTGATTAATTGTTCACCTAAAGAATAACAATGTGCACTAACAAAATAAACACTGGAAATTTTAATTTCACATTCACTTTAAATACTCAACATTAAAGTGAATGTAATTTGTCTCTGTATATTCAAGCCTATGTGAAAAAAGAATCTTACCTGTGTGACCTTCTCTGTCACGTTCTGTGTGCAGTCCTTCACTTTCGGGGTAACCAGCTCAATGTTGGAGTGTGCTGTGGAGGGATTGGATCGTCTGGGTCGACGCAGGTTTAGACGGAATGAATGAAACCTGTTTAAAGCTTTCATCCGTTCAGAGCTGGAGGTAGAGTTCCTCAAACTGCTCTTCAAGCCTTTTTGATTAAAGAAAAATTGGATTATAATACATAGCAGCATTATAGGTATTTATAATTAAAAAGTGAGTTCTCTGCTGTTTAAGTTGTCAACTTTATCTCAGATGTTTCTCCAGAAATCTTGATATACAATTACAGTACAGAGTGACTTTTTTAGACAACGTGGCTCAGATAATATTGTAGATATTCAATATTATATATTCAATATTATATATGTGCTCACAATTTGGCATCTTAGCAAATCAAAGAACAATTTGAGAAATTATTTAAACACTCTGAAACTAGAAAATATGAAATATTGGAGAAGCAGCTCTACTAGATCTCTTAATGTTTTTTTTATGTCCTATAAATATGAAACAATCTATAAACACACAAATACAAATCTCATTCATTTGAAGAACCAGATTATTACAACAGAAATCTAGCTTTTGCTGCTTTTTAAACCAAGAAGTTGTAAAACTTTAATTGAAAAGGGTGTTCATAACACTTTTATGAAACATTCATGAATATGAATGAGATTGTATGCATGCTTATGACAACTGTCATTAAGTGTCAATCCCTCAGTCATTTTAAATACAAAGTTGACATTGTTGGAGAGGTCTTTGTAATGACAACTTGACATAACCAATTACCATAACCTGTCTTTGTCTTAGGCACGACAACTTGATCTTGATCAACCTGATGACATCATAACAAGACATAAATCTGTCATAAACATAAAAGTCATGAGGTCATTATAATTGTCATGAATTTTATAAAAGCGTCTTTAATGTTTTTCTTGACCTCAACTACAGTGATACAAATAGAATTTAACATTAAAATGTCATTAAATCTCATGATATATTAATGACGCTGTCATAAAAGGATCTGTCAGAGTTGACACTTTTAATAAAAACTTTTAAAGACAAATTAAATTTGTTCCACTGAAAAAGTGATGACAAAAACATTCATGACACAATCAAAATTATCATGTACATGATGGACTTATGACAAGTTATGTTGTCTTGGTAATGTCAGGCTGTCATGATAAAGACAAAAGCAGGCCATGATGCATTTATGTCAGGTTGTCATGACAAAGACCTCTCAAACAATGTCGCCTTTGCACTTAAAATTGTCATGTCATGATTATAAAGGTGTCTTATAAACACTTCAAGAAGTGTTACCCGAGAAGTTATCATTTGTCCCATACAAGTGTTATTTAAAGGGATAGCTCACCCAAAAATGAAAATTACTTCATCATTTATTCTCCATCATGTGGTTTTAAACCTTTATGGCATTCTTTCTTTTGTTGAACACAAAAGAAGATATTTTGAAGAATGCTGATTGCTCTGACCCATCAACCTCAATAGTAGGAAAAAACCCCCACTATGGAAGTCAATGGGTTTCAGCATTCTTTAAAATATCTTATCTTCTGTTCAACAGAAGAAACTCAAATAGGTTCTAAAAAAGAGAAAGATGAGTAAATGATGACAGGATTTTCATTTTTTTTTTTTTTGTCACTATTCCTTTAACAGGTTACATTCACATCAGAATAACGACATAACAATAACATCATTCACTTACGCAGATCCTGTTTCACACATTCGTGGTATCCAGAATATGAAATTGCAACATAGGAGCATCCATCCCAAAAAAATTCACAAAATCTCAGACTTTTTATATCTGTCAGAAATGATAAATTACATGCAAAAATAGCTGGTCCTGATGAAATTAAAAAAATCCTCTGTGTAGCCTATATTTTCCCTAAGAGATTTCAAAATATAAAATCCAATATAAAGCTTCAAATCAGCATTGTTTTGTGGAAGCTCCTCCTACGTCATCGTTGGGGACTCCGTCGCTGCTTTGGTTTACATCGGACCTTCACTGAGAGACACTCCACTCACTGTACAGTAGGTTATATAATATATTCTCTAGCTCTTACCGTGGGAGTGCTGCATTTTGTCCGTTCTCGCAAAGTTACCCGTTGGGGAAATCTGTTACAGTCCCAGATTCATGTGGTAGCTACATAATCCAAATGCCCTTCCTGTACAAACAAGCCAAATTTTCTGATGGGCTCTCGTCCTCTTGTGACTCGACCCAGAACATTGACAAACGAACCCTCACGTGGACAAAAACCCCTTCAGTATGTACCAGTCAGCAGCGGCCACTCTAAAACAGATCAATCAGATCACAATCAAACACGTTCATGAAGCCACAGTTATTTTTTATTGGCGTTTTCAGACTCTGTTGAATAAACAGAGTGCTTTCGCCCCTAGGAACAACCTCTTACCAGAACCAAATGTATATAAGAGTGGGAAAAGATTCAGTTTTGAATCAATATTCGCACAATATAGATTGAACTCAAGGCCTTTGATGGGGCTTTGCATTGACTTATTGATAAGGCATCATAATTCAATGACTAAACCTCACTGACTGACCTAAAGCAAGAACTATGGTGACATACTGTACAGGATGCCGACATGCATAACTGCATTCATTTTTATATCGGAGAATGAGGTATTTAACTAAAAGGCATTAATTATGATTCAAATTCTTAAAACGTTATACACTACCTGACAAAAGTTTTGTCGCCTATCCAAGTTTTAGGAACAACAAATAATAACTTGACTTCTAGTTGATCATTTGGTATCAAAAGTGGCTTATATGAAAGGCAAAGGCAAAATCATGATTTTTAATTATTAATTAGGACAGTAAGGTCTGACTTTGCTTAGACAAAAGTCTTGTCACTTAACAGAAATAATGTACATTATAGAATATAAAGTCAAGGAGCAGTGGAAAAAGAATTAATATTGTGTATGACTCCCATGAGCTTGGACGACTGCATACATCTCTGCAATGACTCAAATAACTTATTAATAAAGTCATTTGGAATGGCAAAGAAAGCGTTCTTGCAGGACTCCCAGATTTCATCAAGATTCTTTGGATTCATCGTCAATGCCTTCTCCTTCATCCTACCCCCGACATGCTCAATAATGTTCATGTCTGGTAACTGGGCTGGCCAATCCTGGAGCACCTGACCTGCTTTCAGGAACTTTGATGTGGAGGCTGAAGTACGAAAAGGAGCGCTATCCTGCTAAAGAATTTGCCCTCTCTTGTGGTTTGTAATGTAATGGTCAGCACAAATGTCTTGATACCGCAGACTGTTCATGTTGCCATCCACTCTGCAGATCTCTCGCACGTCCCCATACTGAATGGAACCCCAAATCATGATTTTTCCTTCACCAAACTTGACTGATTTCTGCAAGAATCTTGGGTCCATGCGGGTTCCAATAGGTCTTCTGCAGTATTTGTGATGATTGGGATGCAGTTCAACAGATGATTCATCGGAAAAATCTACCTTCTGCCACATTTCCAAATGATCAACCAGAAATCTAGATATTATTTGTTGTTCTTACAACTGGAATCGACGACAAGACTTTTGTCAGGTTGTGTAGATTATAAATGGACTTTGTTGCATTCTAATCCTTCTCTCCACCCAAGAAAAACAACTTGGCTAAGCGGTATAACACTGTGTCCTAACTACACACAACGCTGATAAAAGGTATCTTGTTTATGTTAAACAGGAGTTTTTTCTTCCTAACCATCTATGGTGTAGCACAAAATTTCTATTTTAGAAGCGGTTTCTATTTTTTTGCAACGTCGCAGCTGAACAACAGCATAAACTACAATGAAGATCACCTTAGCTGCTGTTTATGTGCTTTATTCAGTGTTAAATGTTACCAATGTGAGTTTAAATACCACATACGTGATATTTATTGCTATACGGAAAGAGAAAGCAGATTGTGAAAATAAAATAACTAGCAAACAGTTAGAAAATTTAGATGGGGCTTAGTTGCCTATTATAACAGATAGATAGATAGATAGACAGACAGACAGACAGATAGATAGATAGATAGATAGATAGATAGATAGATCAGGGGCACCGCTGGGGGGGTGGGATGAGTTAGGACAATTCTTAGGGCCCACGCTGTTTTCGGGCCCCCAGAGTTACTATTAGGGCCCCCCCCCCCAATCACCCCCCGGCTGAATATTGTCATTGGGCCTGTACCGGCCAGCGGTGCCCCTGAAATAGACAGACAGATAGATAGATCTACACAATAATAAAGTGTAGCCTACACAAGTAAGTGCAGTGTGGGAAGTATTTTGATGTGGGGCTTTGTTGTCATTTTCGAGTTGGTCGCCAGCAATGGTATGTAAATTGTGGCACTGAAACTGATCCCACCACTGCCAGAAAAGTTTGATAGTGTACGCTGCCGGTTTCATCCAAACTGAGCAACCTTTGCACTCCTTGCTTGCACTTGAAGGCATCACTTTCCTTTACTTCTGAAAAAATGGTCAGAAAAGGTTAGTTGGTAGTGTTGACGAGAAGTCTATAGTGATGAATTACGTAATAGCAGCACATCTGCAAGGTCTCATTGTTACTTCTCATATACTTTCTCACTTTAGCGCCTCCAAGTGGGAAAGCAACAAGTGTCATTATGCACAGTCCGGTGCTGGATTTGATCTTTATGAGTATTTGTTTTTTTAAGAACACAAATAAAATACAAAATTAATATGTCAGATACTTCAGCTAAAAACGTAAAAATAAATTATATTGGAAAACCATAATAATTGTGCCTGATATAAAATACAAGAATTCAAAATCAAATACAAAAGTTGCTGAAAATAAGGGATAATAACATGGTAAACACCCTGCTATAAATATCATCTAGTATTTTGATAAACTTTCAAAAAAATGTGGTGTCAGGTTAATATTATTTAAAAAAAAAACTGTATTAGAACACATTCGACAATACTAGCCTCATGAGACAGCAAATATCTTTCATTACACTTTCGGCAGAGATACCCCTCACAATTCAGAGATAAAATCATAACGTAACATATAAACTCAGAATTGCGAAATGGAAAAAAAGTCACAATTTTAAGTGAATCTGATCTTGCAATTGATACTTCTTTTGTTGCAGAATTTATTTCTTGCAACTTAAAAGGCTTTATCCGAATTATAAATTAATTTATGAGAATTGCAATGTAAAGTTGCAATTGCAATTTTGACTTTATTTAGAGTTCTGACTGAGAAATAAAGTCAGAATAGTGACATAAAAAGTCAGCTACATTTTTTTATCTAGTATTCTGTGGCAGAATGATTCCATACATTTTGGTCCCACATTTTAAATAATCTGGGTCATTTTTTAATAGAAAATATTATATTTTTGATATGATTTATTTCTGACCCTTATTCTAAAGGCTGATTTATACTTCTGCATCAAGCGCACGCATATAGTCCGGCGCAGCCTTCCCGCGGTCACATAGCCCTCACCGTGGTCGTCGCCGACGCTGACGCGCACCTCTCAAAAAATGTAACTACACGTCGCAACGACTTGGTAGTGTTGACGAGTGTGGGCAGGACCGAGAGCCGCGCGAACCCGTTGGAGCAAGTATTTACAAGTATCGAGTCCTGTGAAGGAGCTCCAGATGGAAAGTTTTGTTTTGCGATTACCTTATGATTAAAGTTGTTGCACGTCCGCCGGTTCCCGCCTCAAAATCAGCGAGTTTGAGCCACTTGTACATTAAGCTAGCGTTCAGAAAAAAACAAAACACCCGCGAAGAAACTCGACACAGAGGAACATAAACACCTACTGCCAGCTAGCGTTTCGGAAGTGTTATTGCAGAGCAACACAAACAGCACGCAGAAGTATAAATGCAGGATTACACGCAAGGCAGGCACCGTGGGTCATGCCGATCACTTAAAGCAGACGCATAAATCAACCTTAACTGTCCAATAAACATTTGTCTAGATGGCTTTTTGTTTGTAAAAAAAATAAAAATAAAAATTACCCACTTTTCACGGTGATTACTACTGCCTGTTCGATTCTTATTACCAAAAGTGGTTATGACCAGACCATTCAGCATAAAACTACCTAACAATAATACACATCTATGACTAATTCTGTACATCTTCTTTATTGCAGTGACAAAAATGTCAACAAGGTAAATCGTGCCTTCTCCATCACACAAACAAATCCAAGTAATGTGCAGTTCAATTTGACCAAACAGCTCCATTTCTTCAATCTGCTCTTAAGGCGTGTACATCATGAATTAGTCCATCAATGTTTTTTCCCAGTTTGTGAATTGACTTGTGAACATTAGGTCTGTGCGTGGATGTTATCCCATACCCGGACCACATCAGGGCAGTCATGTAGAGCTTCCAGCAGGATGGACGCTGTCTCCAGCTGAGTCTGGGACAGGAGGGACGGGGTGTGAGACACAAACTCCAGGCTGGACGAGAGAGTGTGGACTCCCAGGCTTTCCAGAGCACTGCACACAGCCTTCATAGACGTCATGTCACAGATAAACTGAAAAGGACAGAAAGATGATATAAATAAGCAAGATCATTTCTCATTAAGAATTCAACAATCTTATGCAATGTCCTGAGATAACACTGCTGGAGGAATTTCATATGAAGGAGCATTGTGCACCAAACAGATTCCTGATCTGAATCTTAATTTATTCTGAAAAAGCAAACAAGATGCAGAACATAATTTTTAATCTGCTGAAACTGAAATAAATTAATAAACACAAACATAAAACAATAAAATTCAAGAAAGTTTTTCTTCGAGAAATATTGAAAAAAATATATATATATACAGTTGAAGTCAAAATAATTAGCCCTCCTGTAAATTTTTTCTTTTCACAAAGCAAGAAAATGTTCACAGTATTTCCTATAACAATTTTTCCTGAGAAAGTCTTATTTGTTTTATTTCGGCTACAATAAAAGCAGTTTTTAATTCCTTAAAAAACATTTTTA
>CAIGQV010019950.1:541280-585982 GCA_903798115.1 Danio jaintianensis | reverse complement strand
AATATGTTATTTATATTTAATATTATTAATCCCCTTAAGTATTTTTTGTTTTTCGATTGTCTACAGAACCACTGTTATACAATGATTCACCTAATTACCCTAACTTGCCTAATTAATCTAATTAACCCAGTTAAGCCTTTAAATTGCACTTTAAGCTGAATACTAGTATCTTGAAAAATATCTAGTAAAATATTATGTACTGTGATCTTGGCAAAGACAAAAGAAATCAGAAATTGGGGGAAAAATTATACATGTGGGGCTAATAATTCTGACTATATTGATAATCAGTAATAATAAGCAGTTATAATATTATAATATCAATTAAAATAATAAATCTATGTTATGATTTAATATGTCAGATCAATGTTGATATACTTAATTTTAGCTGAAAATAATGACAGACTTTTCAAGGTGCAGTATGTAAGTTTGACACCCAGTGGTTGAACTAGGTATTGCATTCCTGGAACAAAACACATGTAAGCGCAGGTTGCCAAATTGACGACCAACAGGAGCGAGTCTGACGATCCAGCCTAAAGGCTGATTTAAATTGTGTTCTACATAAAAGCAACGACACAAGATAAAAGGAATATTTTTATATAGTTTTTGTCTCAACCAACACCTCGAATTGATATATTAGAAACGGCTTCTATTTCTTGCAGCTGAACAACAGAAAACTGACAATGATCACCTCAGGTAAACCTCATGTGCTTTATTCAGTGCTAAATGCTAACAATGTGAGTTTGAATGCCATTTATTGCCTTACTACTGAAAGCAGCAGCAGATAGTTCACCTCAGATCTAGAAAATAAAATAAACCGTTTGAAATTGAACTTTAGAACTGTGACTAACACATATCAGTGATTTAATAATGTTAAAGAGGTTTAATATGTATTAATTAGATTATAAACCTTACCATTTCGTGACTGAGTGCATATTCTGTGCTTCTCAATGGCTGTATTTAAATTTCTGTCATGTTTCATCTGGTGCAAACAGCCAAATTGCTTATCACTGCAAATCTCGTCAAGTAGTGTGTTGTTAGGACACGGGGTTACAATGTAACCTGCTCATCTAATGTTTATGTTCGTAATATTTATATTATTTGCTAATTAATAACCTCATGTGGAACTCTGAATCTGCGTCTTATTTCGGAGTCTGCTACTGTCCACCAGAGGTCGCATTTCGGTCACGGACTCATGCTTTGAGAGCCTTCATGACTGAATGAAACCCCGGGTGCTGAAATATAATTGGCTAAAGTGGCAGTGGGCGGGTTAAAGTGACCAAAACAAAGACACCCTTTCCTGCATGTAACAGACATTTTTAAAGTGGAATAACTGACTTCAGCATTGTTTTTTCAGACAAACAAGTATTTTCACTTGGTATGTTTCTTAAATATCTACAAACATATTATGGTATTTTTATGCTTTAGAAGAGTCAAAAACTTACATACAGCACCTTTCAGCATAATTAGTCCAAATCATTCACTAATAATATTAATAATAAAAAAATTATGTATTTTTTTATGACAACCAAACTAAAAGGAAAAAAAGACTTTCACCAAAAAAAAGTTATATAATAGGAAATACTGTGTAAATTTTCTTTGCTCTGTTAAACACCATTTGGGATATATTTGAAAAAAATAAAAAATTACAGGAGGGCTAAAAATGTCTTCCTACTTTTTTGTAAAAAAAAAAAA
Source organism: Danio jaintianensis (assembly GCA_903798115.1). NCBI lineage: Eukaryota > Metazoa > Chordata > Actinopteri > Cypriniformes > Danionidae > Danio > Danio jaintianensis. The sequence goes on along the minus strand of CAIGQV010019950.1, from coordinate 584,290 downwards.
TTAAATTAAAAAAAATTAAATTAAATTAACTCTACTAAACAGAGTAATTATGGCTGGCTAATGACGTCAAATACAAATGTTGCTGGAAATGGACCCTTTTCACAAGATGCATTTAACGGTCATCAGTATCTTAAATCCTTGAAAGTTTTTTAATATAATTTTTTTTTAAATGTATGTATATTTATAAGTATTAACGTATGTATTATATCATATTTGCATCAAATAAAAAAAAACTAATTACTGCTTATGCAAGGTGTTTATAACGCAGTGTCTATTGGCGGTACAGTACATTTGACATTGTTCTCTCAGCTGGATGCCTCACATAACTTTTTTCCTTTTTCTGAAAGTCTTAATAACACCATTGTTGAGTTTTTCTTTAATATTTGAGCCAAGAGGATTGTAAAAAAACCCTATTTGTTTTACTCTCCCATTCACTGTGTTTTAAGTTTACCCAACTATGATGACTTCTGCTACTGAGAAACCCGGAAATGTGAAAAGGATCCATAAGACATAATATCAGGCAAACACTCTTATTTAATTCTAAAACATGAGACAGGTCAAATAAAATTAGCCTCGGACACAGAAAAAAAAATAATTTAGCATAATCTGACTAGAAAGTGTGCTCAGACCTGTAGTATGGGTCTGTCCTCTTCATCCTTCATCTCCTGCACATCTTCAGCTCCGGCTTCAATGGCCAGCTCTAGAGCTTTCTCAGAGGAGATCCCATCTCTGGAGGCGGCCACGACACCTTTCCTGTCAAAGTTACGCCGCGCTCCTTCACACAGCGCCCCACTGTGGACAAATAGAGAGATGCAGCTGATTTAAGCTTGAGTGCGTTTGTCTGTTACCACATCTAGACTTCAGCAACATAGCTCATCAGTGCTAACCCATTTTTCGTCATGATTCGTTTGACTTCACTAAGGGATCGTGAGTTGTTGTCGGTCAGAACCTCGATGAGTATTGTGCATCCGCCTGGTCCTGTGGCCTCGTAAAGATACTGTACTCCAGGCTTTGACTTCTGTACGGTGAAAAAAAAGTGTCATTATTAATAGGCTTCTAACATCTCGAGTAGAACATACTGGAGTATTTTCATTCTCACTTTATAGTGCCAAGATTCAAAATGAACCTGAAAATATTGCGAAGCCGTAATAAAAGTAGTAGTATTATGCCTTCAAAAGTCAGATGATGGTGTAATGAATAGACAGATTTCATTATTCATTGATCTCATAACCACACAATTTTATGAACCCCATTTAAGTTTCTTTATTTAATTTATGGAGCTGACATGATGGATACTTCAGAGAAAAATACAATACTGACAGAATTTAAAGCTATTTCTTTGCATACATACATATACAGTGCTCAGCATAATTGAGTACACTCCATTTTGAAAATAAATACTTTTATCCATTTCTCAGTGAATATAGGTATTAAACAGGTGAATATAGCTTTAAAACATATTTTTTTTAAACAGATATATTTATTAAAATAATATTTTAGTCACTGAACATCTTTAGAAATAGAAAGATAATACATTTATAGTCATGCAAAATATTGCAAACTTTTATCTCAAACAACTATATTTTATATATTTTTAGTTTCTCTTGATTTTTTCTCTTTTTGCATTTATTTTTTTATAATTAAAAAAATATTTTTCCCTAACACATAAAACACAATTTTTTTAGACAGTTATCGTGAGTTATTTAGTTAGATTAACTCCAGATTTGGCTTCAGTACTGACTAATCTAATGTACATGCACAAATATAACATTGCAAAGCATCCTATAGAAAATATTAATCTAAATGAGAGATTTGTGAGGGGTGTACTCATATGTACACTAAATATATCACTTATTACATACATAGATATATATTTAACAGAGCAAGGGAACTTTTACAGAATTATTTATTTTTGTTTGGCTCTAATAAAAGCAGCTTTTACATTTAAAAAAACTATTTAAGGCAAATATTATTAGTCCCTTTTTTTTTGGCTACAGAACAAACCACTTTAACCGCTTATTTAAGCCTTTAACCTGTACTTAAACAGAATACTAGTATCTTGCAAAATAACCGGTAAAATATTATGTACAGTCATCATGTCAAAGACAAAGAAATTAGTTATTAGAAATTAGTTATAAAAACTGTTATGTATTATAAAATATGTATACAAAAATGTGTGTGTATATATGTGTGCATGTATAAAAAAATGCAAGTAGTAGATAGATATTTAAAACTGTCTTACGGCTCCTTTCAGAGCTCCTTCAATGGTGGTTTTGGGCAGATTCTTGTTCCGGCACTGCTCTAGAATTTGTGCCAGTCCAACATTTAATTCTGGATTGGCTCCTCCCTCTGAAACAGAAGCAGCAGGTCATCTCACATTAACACACTGCAAAATCACTATCCTAACCAGTGGTATTATCTTACTTTGAAGAATACCAAAGTATTACTAGGGTACATGAGCATTTGACAAATACATAGTAACATTTTTTTTTATTTTTGTAAAACACAATTTTTGAAGAATTTTTTTAAATATTCATGTAGTTTAAAGTTTGATGTTTGAGAAAATATAAGGGGTCACTAACTTTGTCAATTCTGGGGTGACAGTAAAAATGAAGAAAAACAACTCTTAATAATACACAAATAGCATGAGAGTGATTTATCTTCATTGATGGATGCTTATCTTCATACTGTGCTATTTATTTTATATGAAATTATGAATATTTTTCTCCATGACTTGTTGGACATTTCCAATAAACAGGTATTCATTCATTCATTTTCTTTTCAGCTTAATCCCTTTATTAATCTGGGGTCGCCACAGCGGAAGGAGCCACCAACTTATAAACAGGTATGTCCTTCAAACAATACAAGTTGTTAGTGGAATTGCCAATTTAAACTTAGCATATAGTGTCACCCCAGAGGACATAGCTTTCAGTGACAAACTGTATGAAGTACTTATATATTTAGAAATATATGGAAAGAAATTGATTGTGTTTTACTAAACTAGTCACTGTAAAATTAGGCCTGAGGTATTTATTAATGATTTTACAGTTTTCCATTTCATATATAAGAGCTGTAATTTATTCAACTATGCCTGAGACAGGACAGATTTGAGATTTGGCAAAAATTGTCATAACAGGATTTTTTAATAACAAGAGGTCCATGGGAGACATTTACTGCTTTTTAAATGATAACAATACTAATTTTATTCAATTTTGTCATGTGTGACAGTGAAAATACGTCACGACAAGGCGGTGACAGATTTTTATTGAGGTAAAAAAATTGGTTTTATATTCGCACATTTGTTCAGTGACAATTGTGACACGCTGTTTACTACTGTACTTTGAATATTCGGTCTGAAATGATTTGAAAACAACTTTAGCACTATTTATTTGACTGCGAACAATGTTTGATAGTCATTGGCTGCTAATATGATCCCTATTTACAATTGGCAAAGAATACTTTTTTGAAATTAAATTATTAAGGAGAAAGTCGAAATGTGTGAATATAAAACCAACTTGACCTCAATCAGATTTTTAGTCAAATATCATGCATTCACCTCTGACTGCAATCCTAATCATCATGGTGTGCTTGGCAATCACCCGGGCTCGAGCAGCATCTTTGGGTATTTTAATGTCCTTCACTTTGGACCATTTGTTGTGTCCTGCCTGGCTCGCAGGACTCGAGTGCAGAGCTCTGCATGAGTGAAGGACTTGACACTGAAACACCGCAGACACGCGCCCGGACAGCCTGAAAGCCCTCAGCATGACGTCCACTAACATTGTTGTTCTTTTTCCGGACACATGAGCTGTGTGTTTGAGTCCAAAGCAAACGACTTTGGTCAGAGTTTAAATGTCATGCTGCCTTCGCCTTAAAATCGTAAGCTTTTAACGTCGTGCACGCGTTAACAGGATAGTTTCAGGTACTGTTTTGCGGTCATGATTAAAATATTCTTTCAAATAATGTGTTCCGTTACTAACGACAGTAAACCAAACGTGTATGTTAAAATTAGCTAGTTATTTGATAAAGCAGAGTGGCGTTTTAACGCACGAGCCCAAGAGACAGCAACACTATAAACGTCAGAACCGGTTAAACTATTACCAAAATAAAAGTCCTCAAGAAAGTGCACTAAAATTTAGCACAATATTTACCCCTGTAATGCACGTTCGTTCAAATATTGTGATGTTGTTGATATTTGCACCTTTTGCAAAAACGAAAGCGAAGACATTTGTCATTTTTTTATGCAATATATCATCACTGTTTTGGAATATTGCTTTTCCAAGGTAATATGAGTTGTAATTTGCACCTTAAGGATGTTATTTGTTACTTTGAAAACCAAAACAAATCGTTAGAAGCTACTGTGAATATTCTTATTCTTGCTGGGAAATTTTACTTTCACAAAGAAAGGTTTCTAAAAAAAAAACCAACTCTTAATGACTTCTTATGTGAAATAGAACATTTAATTAATTCATTTAGATTAATTAAGATAATAAGAAGTGTGCTTCTTTTTAGAAAAAAGTATGATGAGATCTTCAACGCAACCTGGTTTTATTTTTTATTGCAATACTAATTTTTTTAATGTATTTTTTTGTTTGTTTCGCTCTTCTTTCCTGTTTATCCAATGTGGATATTGTATAAAAGAACTGTTCCCTTTTACTGTATTCTTTATAGTGTTATAAAGTTTCTTGGGAAAAAACAAACAAAAAAAGTCCTCAAGGTGGATAGTTGTGAGGTGGCCCTCCCATAGACTGTAAAGGGCCCACCATATAAAAGAGATGCATGTGAGAGGAATCCGAAAGGATATTGGGGACCGGACCATCTGTCAACACACATTTTCATTTTTGTTTGAGTTATTGTGTTTAGACAAACTTGATATATAAAACTAAAAGTGAAACAGATCATAAAACTAAATTGCTAGATAATAAATGAATGCAAATGAGGAAGAAAAAACAACAACAGCAGCAAAAGTACCAATACTTAAAATGTATTTAAAAAATAAATTAAACTATAGCATTATCTAAAAAAAACTGAGCCTGTTCTCAATTTTTGTTTACTTTGATCTTAGTGTCTTATCTCACCAGGGGATTGCAAGCAAGGGATAAATATAGGTAGATTAAGAGTTATTACTATTACTGTTACTACTGCAAAATAAACATTTACATTTTACCTTTATAGCAGACACTTGTATACAAAGTGACTTCCCTGATAGCAGACATACATCATGGAGACGTCTATTTGATGTCTGGAGGCATGTGCTCATCTGCAAAACATCTATCAGACCTCACTTTTTTGGATGTTAAACAGACGCTTAGATTATGTCTTTAAGATGTTTACAATTTTGAATATTCATTCAGCAGACCTTTTAAAGATGTTTATCAGACTTTTGAACACAGCAGATATTTTCCAGACTAAACGATCTGGCAGACGCACATGTGCTATTTGGGCTATAAAGAGGCGCAAAATACTCATAATATAGCCTACAATAATATATTATTAGGAAGCACGGTTAATACATTTTTCTGTTTTGTTTTTTTTATGTGCCAGATACATTTCTATATTTTCTTAATACTAATTTTAATAGTAATAAAATAAAAATGAAAATAAAAATTAACATGTTACCAGCATGTTAGCATGGCTAGCACATTGCTAACAGAATGAACATGTTTGAACTCTATGCTAGCATTAACTAGACTACTTATCTTGTTTTAACACATTTCGCAGGAATTACTGAAAGTAATTTTCTATTGTGTTAGCACATATGGCAGACTAATCTTCCAACCAGTATCATGTTTAACATTTTGCAATTAACATGTTTGCCTTCAAAAAAATAAAATAAATAAATGTTGCTAACAAGAATTAGCATGTAATATATAAATTCTTAAACATTTGTAACATGGGTAATGTAATTAGCATATAATGATATTTCAGCATGTGGCTAACACATTCTAGCTATTTGTTAGCATTCTTTTAACATGTTTTAGCGTGTAGGGGAGAGTGGGGTAAGATGAGTCACTTTTTACTTGTGTGGTCCTCATGACAAGGGAAAAGGAGGCAGACGTACAGCGAAAAGATTTAACTTAATTTCCCCTTTTCTTTTCATTTGAAATTATGATAATGCATATAGGGCAAACTGTTTAAAATAATATGCCTTGTAAAAAAGCGTCAATGTGGATCAATTTGCCACAGATTAGGGCTAAATTGATCCGAGGCAGTGGGTAAACCGACCAGGGGGGTAAACTGACCATCTCACTGAACGTTAATCAAATCCTTTTGAAATTTTTAAAGGTAATTTACTTCTTTTAAACCTTATTAAAATATATATATATAATTATCAATTTTCCTTTTAAAGTTAGACATATTTCTTTTCTTACAGCTTAAACCTAACATAAAACCAAACAAAATGTTATTTAATTTCTTTTATTTGTATTTATTTATGAATATTTGGCATTTCCAATTTGTTCATCACCAAATGTATATAAACTTACCAAAATCAAAAATGGTGATTAGTCTAAAACTAATAAACGCTTAAGTCAAAAGACTAAGTCTGAAACTAAATAAAGAAAAAACAAAAAACACCCCATACAAATGACTGATCTACTAACTGAATCATAAACAATGGAATGACATCTCAAATTCAAAATCGATAGAATTTTCAGAAGTTGTTAACTAGGACTTGTGATTGTTGTCACCTCATTGCAGTTATTCTGTTTTATGAGGTTGATTTAGCTTCTTCAGCACTTACTGGGAAAACGTCAGAATGAGTTATATACTGGCTTAAATTTCCCCAGAGTATGTAGCTCACTTTGCCTCATAGTTGCCATTTTGAAAAAACAAAAATAATAGTTAATTAGTTAAGCTGGTTCAAGCATTTAAGGACTTTTGACACTAATGCTGATTAAATCTTTGACAAGCCAAAATGTATGGCTGACATTAAAACATATCCACAATGGACATAATGTTTACACACAGGCAAAACATGTAATGGTTAATCTACTATATCAGAAATAGTCTCTAATCATGCTTACACACATTTTGTGTCACATAGATATTTGAAGTATATAAAAGTTAAGTAAATGTTTACTACTAGGCTTTCTGTTGAAATTTATATACATAATAATCAGCTTTCAGTGTAATTGTTATAATGTCATAATTTGAAAAAAAATATTTGTAGATTGAATGGTAAGCTTGGACTAAGTCTGATTTTAAATGCAGTAGCAGTATTTTTACCATAAACAAGGTCTATCAGTAACCAATAAGTGGTATTTTGCTGCCATTTAGTGGCTATAATGATAATTTCAAACAGAAATGAATCTTGTAGAATGTTTTTAATGGTTGTAAACCTCGAACTCCTTTACATTTAGCATATTTGTTTAGAATATTTCACTTGTGCTTGAACAACTGTCAGGTTTTGAGATTTCTTTTAGGATTTACAGGCTTACAACAAGTAAAAAAATATTTTCTAAATGATTATGGTAAGACTGTGCTAATGCAAAAGTGCAGCATTTTTGATTATTTATATAGGCAGTCCACAGATTTTTAAAATACTGGTTATGGTTATTACTGGTAGAGAAACCCATATAAAATATTTAATAGACTGTTTGATTAACAGCACATGTCTTTGAGTAAAGCTGTCCAGATCTACCATATGATACGTAGATCAAGTGTATTTGTGAAATGCTGTCTAAAATAAGCATTTTTTCTGCAGTTTTATTTAAATTTTGCATTGAAAAGCACAGACAGCACTAGTAAGGGGTCTTGTGCTGCCATCAAGCCGCTAAAATGGTAATTGAAATACTGAATTAAGCGTCACACACTGAAACAATTGTGTTTTTGAGACCTTTTCTACTGTTATAGCGCCACCTATTGTGCAATCTCCACAAGTTTTTGTAAGCTTGTTTACATTCATATGTCAGATGAGCACAACAACTTCCATGATGTTTTGAGTTTTCCTTATCTATTTACAGGCATGTAGGTCCATAAAGACACACTCCTTTTGTAAATGAGCCTGTAACAGCTATCCAAAGAGGAAAGTTCAACTTGTATTCAATAATTATTGATCTAGGTGATTGACCAAAACAACAGGGTTTAAGCACTTGAATCCCTAAAAAATAGCTCAAGTCAAATGCCAAGTCCAATATTTTGCTAAACAATTTGTATGGTTGTAAACAGTGGTACATCATCAACAAGCATCATAAATATTTTTAGACCCTGATGTATTTGTTTTGATGTAGCTCAGCTTCTTCTGACATGCTAAAATTTCACTTTGACAAACCAAAAACTGTTTTTAAAACGATGCTAACCACTTCTACAATGTTCTTCTCCTGTTCATGGTCTGGCAGAAATGATATGTGGGTGCAAAATGTTTGGTCACATGACAATACAAGTAAACAGTTGCCTAGATACAGGAGGTGGGTCACTTTACCCACTGGCTCATCTTACCCTACTCTCCCCTAGCAATCATTAGTTATGTTTTACAATGCTAGCACAAGTTTTCATCATGTTGCTGCCATAAATTACCCATATAGCACACGTTCTTACACAGATTTATACTCTGTTTACATTATCTGTCAGTATTTGTCTTCTGACTGAGGTTAAATAGACATTTACAATATGTCATCAAGGTGTTTACGATTTAGAATGTTTGTAAACAGACCTTTTAAACTTAAAGACTTTTAAAGATCTTTACAACACATTTTATCCAGACCAAATATTCTTTAAAATATCTTGCAGACGTACATGTGCTATCTGTAATTTGCTAGCATAAGTTAGCATGCTTCTAACCTGTAAAATGTTAAGTGCTTTAGTATGTTTCTAGCAATGTTAGCATGTTTCTAGCAATGTTAGAATGTTTCTAGCAATGTTAGCATGTTTTAACATATTGTCAGCATGATTCATTAGCATGTCTTAGTTGCTAGTGACAGATTGTTAATTGAATACAGACAGACACACACCCACATGAAAAACTACAACAGTAATTTATAATAAATACTATAGTGTTTTTTTAACCATACTATAGTAAAGTGAATTTAACTGTATATATTATAGCATTTATATAATTTGTTAATGAATACTGTAGTCTTAACTGATAAACTGTACTAAATACTGTAGTATCCTTTAGTTTTTACTACAGTAAACTGTTGTATTGTAGTATAATATACCGTATAGTTATTTATATACTACAGTATTTGGTCATTTGTTTATAATGCTATAACTGTTGTATATTACCATAGCAACTATAAAATCACCTCATTGATTCAAGTACTTTACGGTTTGGTTCAATAACACTAAAATATTTATTATGTATTACTATAGTCTTTTTTCATGTGGATAGATAGATAGATAGATAGATAGATAGATAGATAGATAGATAGATTGAAACCTGATTAACTTATTAAATTAAGTTAAAGTAACAATAAAAGATTTGTTGCTGTGGCTTTTTGTCATTTAATTTTTTACAGATAGAATAAATCGATAAATATATAGGCTGAATCAATGATACAGATTGTAATTATTTGTACTGACAGACCAATTACTATGTAGTTTTCCAAAGCCAATAATGAATAAATATTGTATGTGTCTGTGTTCATAGATTACCTTAGAATAATACAAACACTGGAAATGAGCAGAAATCAGGTTTCTTTTCTCTCATGACAGTAAAGGGTTAACGTCTTTCATGCCCGTCCCACATGATAAACAGTGGTGGAGCCCCAGAGCCGAGGGCCACCGTTACACCACTAACCTCACAGGAGATCACATCTCTGCACACATCTCCACCAGTCTCTCTTTAAAACATCTACAAATGGACTGACAAATCTCTTCAATCAAGGACAAGAGTTAAGAAATAAAAAGAGAATCTGATGAATGGAAGAAAATCATCTGTGATGGTAAAGAGCACTCAATTGTCATCCACATTTTTTGCTTTATTAAGATATAGAAATATAAAAATATATATATATTTTTAAATCTCTCTGTAACTGTATGTGTATTTTTAGGTATTCTGGAAGTTAAAATCTCAACTAAAGCAAACTACCGGTCAGACGTCAACAGATGTGTGTCTGCTTGATGCGGCGGCATCAGAAAAAAACAACAGCTTTAACACAATGAAGAAGTAATGGCTGCAAACGTCTGCGCTTCTCTCCACATCGACGAGATTGCCATGTCCTGAAGAGAAACAGGAGCTCTCTGGTGAGCAGGAGTTCTGGAAAAGGTCAAAGGTCTTGGGTTAAGCATGGTGTCAGTGGAGGTCTCTGTGGCTTTAGTGCTGTGCTGTGTTTTGATGAGAGCCAGAGCTCTGGTGAGTCAAAACAAAATACACTTACACAACATGCACTTTGTAATAGTGTCAAACAAAAGGTTTTTACTGTAAAATTCATTTTAAAACATGTTTAAATGCTGTTGTGTTGTGTTTTAGAGAATATTTCTTTTGATGTGCTTGCTAAAATACTAAAATATTTTATTATAATTTCAATTTGTATTTGCAGTTCATATATTTTAAGGTACTAAGTTGCAACTTATCGTGCTATTATATTGCATTGTTTCAATAGAAGTGACAACAACTTATTTATATTTACCAGAAATGCTTGTTTGTACATTCAGAAGTACATTTTAACTACACTCTAAAAAAAGGGTGGGTTGTTGTAACCCAGCGTTGGGAAAATTATGGACAAACCCAACTGTTGGGTGTCATTTAAGTTTAACTGAATACAATAATCCAAATTTGTCACATTTGACCCAACATCATGGGTTACAACAACCCAGCATTCTTTACAGTGTATATATCAAAGACATTACACTGTAAGTAATTGTCAAATTACACATAAAATGTAATTAAGCCTTATAAAATGTACCAAACGACAACAATAACAATAACAACAGCAACAACAAAAACATTAAGCTAATTGCATTTAAAATAAATGTAAACTAGAATACATTTTCATTTAATGCTAAACATTCATTTAAATGTCTGAATACATTACATTCAGCTTGTACTTAAATGTATTATTTTAAAGCATACAGTGTATTATTTTCAAAAGGGCTGTGTAATATTTTCTGCTTTCCACTTTTACCTGTATAATAGATCAAAACCTAATAAAGTGACTATTGTTGTTTTGTAAAGATAGTAACTGGCAATTAAACATAATGCAGTCTTCTTGAATATGAACTCAAACAGTGATTCAGTAAAGCAGGTATATTTAACTACTTAAACTGATTTAAATGAATTAAGCAGTAAATACATAAAGATTTCAAAAAGGGGTTGAAGAATCATTTGGGATTTTCCAACAAACCTTTCAGAGAATGTATCTTAAAATAACCATTACTCCATAGTTTGGAATAATAATTTTCCCTCTAAAAAATAGCCTTTTGTGGAATAGAAGCTTTCCATTGATACCACAGGAACCATAGATGCCAAAAATATAGTTCTTATTAAAATATTTTATGTACATTTACAGTTGAAGACATTATTAGCCCTCTTGTGAAATGTAAATTATTTTTCAAATATCTCCCAAGTGCTGTTTAACAGAGCAAGAAAATATTCACAGTATTTCCTATTGTAGATTTTTTTCATTCTGGAGAAAGTCTTTTTTCTTTGAGTTTGGCTGGAATAAATACATTGAAAAGAAATTAAGGTCAATATTATTAGTCGCCATTTTTGTTTCGATTGGAAACAGAACAAACCACTGTTATCCAGTGACTTGCCTAATTAACATAACTTGCCTAATTAACCTAATTAACCCATCTTAGCATTTAATGTGCATTTTAAGTTCAATACTAGTATCTTACAACAAAACTACTAAAATACTCATTATGGCATAGACAAAAGAAATGACTTATTAGAAATTAGTTATTACTATTATGTTTAAATATTTTTCAAAGACAACACTGTTAAATACCACTTGGGAAATATTTGAGAAGCAAAACAAAAGGGTTAATAATTTAGTCTTCAACAGTATATCTATAGCACTTCACTCTTCTCTGAAGTGACTAAATTGCAAATGGATTTAACTTAAATCTAGTTTTGAATCAATTTAACAATCCATCACGTTCAGGATCATTGACTGCTTGAACACAGATTATTATGTTCGGCTGATCAGCTTTATACAGTCGAATCGATGTCTCATTCGCTACACAAATAGATCTGTTTGGTTTGTGTGGTCTGTAAGAAGACCGCTGACAGGGCAGTTCGTGTGAGATTCCCCAGCCAAGAAATCACCCAGGCAAAAAGAAAAATTACCCTTGTCACATTTCACGCTTTTTTATTATTTGTTTTTTAGATATATGGTTAGCAAATATCTTCGATTTTGTTTAAACTATTATCAGGAAAATTTGAATATGGCTATCAAGTTTGGTTCTGTAATACATTTGGTTCTGGAATTCTTAAATAAGATGCACATTGTTCAAAGTTATGCGAGCCCTGTATTTCAGGCTAACGAGGAAAGGAAAGTGTGTCTCTTTGTTTGTGCTGTCAGCCGCAGAAAGACTTACTGGCCAATGCATGCACACGCTCAATGAGGCAGAAAATGAGTCGGTCAGTGAGAGATGAGCACTTCTTGATAAACAGGCACTTTAGAAATGGCGTTTTCATGACCCCGAAAGGCACAATTAACCAAGTGCACAGCCGTACCACTATATTTCACTTTGACTGGAGAAGGCAGCTGTTTGAACATCCTTAAAGGGACAGTTCACCCAAAAAAAGAAAATTCTTCATTTATACATTGTGTTTGCTGTTCATATATATTTAAAGTACTAAGTTGAAACTTATTGTGCTATTATATTGCAATCAGGTTTCAACAGAAATGACAACAACATTACATTTGCCAGAAATTCAATTCAATTCATCTTTATTTCTATAGCGCTTTTACAATGTAGATTGTGTCAAAGCAGCTTAACATTTCTAGTAAATTGAAATTGAAACTGTGTCAGTCCAGTTTTCAGAGTTGAAGGTCAGTTTAGTTCAGTTCAGTGTGGTTTAATTTTCACTGCTGAAAGTCTAAACACTGAAGAGCAAATCCATCGATGCGCAGCTCCATAAGTCCCAAACCATGCAAGTCAGGCCAGTGGCGACAGTGGCGAGGAACAAACCTTACCAAGAGACGAAAGTGAAGGAAAAAACCTTGAGAGAAATCAGGCTCAGTTGGGCACGACCATTTGTCCTCTGGCCAAACTTTGTGTATTTATGTACTTGTGCATTTGTGTAGCAGAAATGCTTGTTTGTACATTCAGGCGCAGACTTTAACTACACTCTAAAAATGCTGGGTTGTTGTAACCATACGTTGGGCCAAACATGGACAAAGCCAATTGTTGGATTAAAAAGTGTAATTTAAATTTAATTGTAAATATTAATCCAACGTCGGATTTGTTTTATGTTTTTCCATATTTGACCCAATGTTGGGTTACAGGAACCCAGCATTTTTAAGAGAGTATATTTCAAAGACATTATAAGTAATTGTCAAATTATAAAAATGTAATTAAGCCAACAACAACAACAACAGAACATTTTAGCTAATTGCATTTAAAATAAATGTAAACATACATTTTCATTTAATTGTAAACATTCATTTAAATGTCTGGATATATTACATTCAGCTTGTACTTAAATGTAATATTTTAAAGTATACAGTGTACTTTTTCAAAACGTCTGTATAATGTTATTTTCTGTTTTCCTCTTTTACCTGGGTAATAGATCCTTAAAGGGACAGTTCACCCAAAATAAGAAAATTCTGTCATCATTTTTTATTCATCCTCTACATGTTCCAAACCTGTTTGAGTTTCTTTTTTTCTGTTAAACACAAAAGAAGATACACTGAAGAATGTTGGAAAAATACAACCATTGGCTTCCATAGCATTTCTTTTTTCTATTATGAATATCAATGGTTGCTTTTCCCAACATTCTTCAGAAAATCTGGTTTTGTGTTCAACAGAAGAAATAGATCCATAAAAGTTTAGACCGACTTGAGTGAGAGTAAATGGTGAGTAAATGTTTCAGATATTTCAGATATTCTGCAATTATACACGTTTTATTCTGAAACAATTTACATAATGATCTCTTCAAATAAGGGTTAAATGTGTTTAGTGATATCTGTCAGATGGCGCCCTTTCATTTATTTGAACACTGGGCTGTCAGATATACTAATCATTAGAAATCATTGATGTTGGGTTGTTTGTAAGGGTCAGTAATATGTTTTCCAAGAGTAAAAACCACTAATCAAACAAGACATAGGTTAATTAACTCTGCAGTTCCTGTGGAAGGTTTCACCTGTGATTTATGGACTAATGTTAATGCTGTGGTTTATTTCTTATTGATTTGAAATGCTAAAGCCTTTTAGTGTTGTATGTATTGCAATTTGAAGTTTGAATATAGTTCAAATGTAATTTCATCATAGTGAGAGAAAAATTCTATAAATAATTGACATTTAATAAAATTCTACATTTTTCTATTTCTATAATTAAATGGGTTATGTGTTTGTTAATGTAGGTTAAAATATTAAAAGCTTTACGTACAGAAAGTACACCTTTGTGATTCTAGAACTGCAGGTACATTTTGTTTCTCCAAGATAAACCTTCTATTATTTTTCCAAAACAAAAGCTTTAATGAAATTGTTTTTAATAATAACACAAAATTATATCATGTTATTATATCAAATTTTATGTTATATAACATTTTGGCATAAAAAATATGTGTAATATTTATAATATAATAATAATAATAAATATTTTATATATTTTTAGTTTATAACTTAAAGTTGGCATTTCTGTGTGGAGTTTGCATGTTCTTCCAGTGTTGGCGTGGGTTTCCTCCGGTTTCCTCCGGGTTTCCCCCACAATCCAAAGACATGCGCTATAGATGAATTGAATGAACTAAATTGGCCGTAGTGTATGAGTGTGTGTGTGAATGCGAGAGTGTATGGATGTTTCCCAGTACTGGGTTGCGGCTGGAAGGGCATCCCCTGCTTAAAACATATGCCGGAATTGTTGGTGGTTCATTCCGCTGTGGCGACCCCTGAAATAGAGACTAAGCCGAAGGAAAATGAATGAATGAACTTAAAGACTACAACTATAATTATTTTTAACTGTCTCCGCCTCCTGAATCACACATTCAGCTTCAATTATACTGAAATAATTTTTAGTATGTTTCTAGTATGAACTAGCACGTCGTTAGCATGAATTAGCATGTTGCTAGTATGTTTATAGTATGAATTAACATGTTGCTAGTATGATTAGTATGTTTGCTAGTATGTTTTTAGTATGGATTGGTACATTGTTACTATGTTTCTAGTATGATTAGTAATTTAGTATGTTTGTTAGTATGTTTCCAGTATGGATTAGTATATTGCTAGTATGGAACACACCATTCCATACTAGCAATATACCAATCCATACTAAAAACATACTAGCAAACATACTAATCATACTAGCAACATGTTAATTCATACTATAAACATACTAGCAACATGCTAGTTCATGCTAACGACGTGCTAGGTCATACTAGAAACATGCTAGCGACATGCTAATTCATACTAGAACCATGCCATAGATATATACACTAGATATCGCATACGGACCCTCAGCATGCGTCAATAGCGCCGCCATATTTGTACAGGGCTTCCAGGACAAATGTCATTCAACAGCACTAGTCAAGACAGTGTGCCAATGTGAAGATGCTGGACTTTAGCGCTGCTTACGGGTGTAGTAAGGAGCAAACAAAGAAAACAAAGCACAAAGGCAGAACATTTCATAGGTAAGATTTAGTTTTTTACATGTTACAAACTTTTCTGCTCAACAAGTAACGTTATTGATGATAATACAGTCTCTTACTGCACTGATCATAAGGCAAAGTAGCATCAACTTGCACTGAATTCTAGGCTTATGCTAGTTTTATTGAGTAAAATAAGCAAACAATGAAAAAGAAATATGACAACAAGACGCTGCGGTGCCAGAAACTTGTATTATTGTCGGCTAAGTGAACGAGTCGTTCATCACGGAGATTCATTCACAAACGAATCGCTCCCTCCGTTAGAATGAGAAGTGAAAGCAGGAGAGGGGGTGTGTTTCAGTACACGGATTAGATCAAATTTACCAGGGAGGGAGGATAATACATTTCCATGCACACAAACACACACTTTATCGGCAATGCCCGTGCGGTCACTGATCCATCGACGTAGAAAAGTGATGTAAAATTATAATTTTCGTAATGAAATTTATTTTTTATTTTTTTGCGTACTGACCACGGGGGAAAACTCCCGATCATAGATATATGTATATATGTGTATATCTCTGGCTCTGGATGGCCACAGTCCTCCACTGCACCTTGGTCCTGCATTCATTTCAAAGGAGCGCTACCCTGTACTAAAATGACGGCTCTATTGACGCATTCCTTCTAATAGACAACAATAGGCCAGGCGACATCTAGTATATCTATGGAACCATGCTAACAACATGCTAATTTATGCTAGAAACATGCTAGCGACATGCTAATTCATACTAGAACCATGGTAATTTATGTAATTTTGTAATCACTCAGAACACCCTAGCAACACCTTAGCAACCGCCGAGCGACCACTCAGAACACCTTAGTAACCGCCTATCAACGCCTTAGCAACCACTCAGAACACCATAGCAACCACCTAGCAACACCGTAGCAACCACTCAGAACACCATAGCAACTACCTAGCAACACCTTAGCAACCGCCTAGCAACCACTCAGAACACCCTAGCAACGACCTATAACACCTTAGCAACCAATCAGAACACCTTAGCAACCGCCTAGCAACGCCTTAGCAACCACTCAGAACACCCTAGCAACCGACTAGCAACACCTTAGCAACCACTTAGAACACCCTAGCAACGCCTTAGCAACCACTCAGAACACCATAGCAACCGCCTAGCAACACCTTAGCAACCATTTAAAACGCCCTAGCAATGCCTTAGCAACCACTCAGAACACCCTAGCAACTGCCTAGCAACGACTCATAACACCCTAGCAACCGCCTAGCAACAGTTTAGCAACCACCTAGCAATGCCTTATCAACCACTCAGAACACCATAGCAACCGCCATGAAGGAATTGTGTGGAGCCCAGCACTTTTTATAGCTAACTAATGACAACGACATTGTTTCACTTTATTTGCTTTCTATGTATAGTTGATGTCAAAATTACTAGCCCTCCTGTGATTTTTTTTTTTTTTCCTTTTTCAAATATTTTCTAAAATACTTTTTCTTCTGGAGAAAGTCTTAGTTGTTTTATTTCGGCTGAAATAAAATCATTTTGTAATTTTTTTAAAACAATTTTAGAGTCAATACTATTAGCCCCGGCGGCATGGTGGCGCAGTGGGTAGTGCTGTCGCCTCACAGCAAGAAGGTCACTGGTTCGAGCCTCGGCTGGGTCAGTTGGCATTTCTGTGTGGAGTTTGCATGTTCTCCCCGTGTTCGTGTGGGTTTCCTCCAGGTGCTCCAGTTTCCCCCACAAGTCCAAAGACGTGCTATAGATGAATTGGGTAAGCTAAATTGTCCGTAGTGTATGTGTGTGAATGGGAGTGTATGGGTGTTTCCCAGTGATGAGTTGCGGCTGGAAGGGCATCTGCTGTGTAAAACATATGCTGTATAAGTTGGCGGTTCATTCCGCTGTGACGACCCCAGATTGGTAAAGGGACTAAGCCGAAAAGAAAATTAATTAATAGCCCCCTTAAGCAATATATATATATTTTAATTGTCTCCAGAACAAACCATCATTATACAGTGACTTGCCTATTTACCCTAACTTGCCTAATTAAGCCAGTTAAGTCTTTAAATTGCACTTTAAGCTGATTACTAGCATCTTAAAAAATTTCTAGTAAAATATTATGTACTGTCATCATGGCACAGATAAAATAAATCAGTTATTAGAAATGAGTTACTAAAACTATTATGTTTAGAAATGTGTTGAAAAAATCTTTCCGTTAAACAAAAATTGGGGACAAAAATGTACAGGGGGGCTAATAATTCTGACTTCAACTGTATATACAGTAACAATATATTTTTGTAAATTTACTGTAACGATGTAGACACCAAAATCTAATCATTGATTCTATTTTTAGCTTGTTCTTTCTTTCTTTCTTTCTTTCTTTCTTTCTTTCTTTCTTTCTTTCTTTCTTTCTTTCTTTGCCAGTACGTGAGGTTTTGTTTGGTGGTTGTGAATGTATTCGGGGCACAAATGCTCCAGTGTTCCTCCAGCGGTGAGGGCTCATACAGTATGTGGGACGGGGGGAAGCCCATGGCTGTGGGGTGTTTTAGGCTGGATGTGCTCTCTCATCCTGGATCTTGAAGAGAGCTCGTCACATACCACAGGACAGTGCAAATATTTCACAACACTGAGAGACGGCACATCGGCCTAAAAGAAGGTGGGCCACATGGGCTGATAGATGGATGATATGTCAAGGATTTCAGCTGAGATCGTGGAAAATGAAAAGCCGTCACGTATTGTACATGAAGAGAAGCGAAATGAGGTTTTTGACAGTCTTTCGTGATCTCATGTGTCACTATTCTACTGTGCGAAGCAGATGGAATGGAAAAATAACAGAACTACTAAAAAACTGGCATAAAGGTTGACTTTTATTTTTGTTGTGTTTGCTTTTTTGCCCTCTGTGTGCCATCATGACATCTAAAATGGCCAACATAGGCTCATTCTGAAAACGTAGCCCTATATACATTTCAGGGGATTGTGAATTATGTAGCCAGAAGTACATATGGTGGCATTTCGTCTTTAAAACTAACGCTACGGGGCGGTATGATGCTGTTCCATTTCACGCTTACCAGCTGACCGCTTACCTCCATGTGGATGGCTTTCCCACTGTTACCAGTTTGACCAGTAGCTCGCCATGTACGTCGGCGGATTTGAGATGCAGAGAGGAGTTGACCACGAGGTTCGAGTCTGGCAAAGAACGGTTCCAGAAAGCGGGTAAGACAAAAACAGAAGCCAAAAAACTAAATAAACAAGTAAATAAAATCTTTTCTTTTTCTGGATTGCTTTTGAAAACTGCCGGTTGGATTTAGGGAAGTGGGTGGGCGGGTCAATCTGTGCTTTTGAAAACACTGTTCGTTGGGTTTAGGGAAGGAGGAGGGTGGGTCATTCAATCGGTCAGTCAGTCAGTCATTCAGTCAGTCAAACAGTCAGTCGTCAGGGGCCTCTGGTGGATTTACGCGAGAACAGCAGGTACAAATGACACTCGTGAGAGAAATTTGAGATCTCAAAAAGCGTACACAGCGGACTCTGGTGGATTCGTGAAAACAAAAACTGCAAAAAAACGTAGCTCCTGGGATATATTTGGCGCTCTCCAGAAATGTATATAGCGGTACGTTTTCAGAATGAGCCTGGGTTAAAAATGGCTGATGTGGGTTAAATATACAATTGTGATCTCCCTGAAACAATCTTCAAATATAAGCTTTTCTGAAGCTTTTTTTTTAATTGCATGTGAAACCGTTTAGTGGCTTTTCTAGAGTAACTTTTCTCTAGTTACATCATACATATTGTACTAATGGTAAAGGAAAATTTTGCTATTTTTTAGGCTGATATGGCTGCAATAAACAAGAAACTTTGCTGCTGTATGGCTGGAGCAGGCACAATCATATAATGATATTAGGAAAATTATTAAAACTCTATTTTTAAAATTTTGGGCAAGATGCTAAGTGTCTTATGTGATTCAGTGTTTTATGGTAAGCTAAGCTAAGCTAAAAGTGCTCTCGCCAGACCCAGAGATTTGCTGAAAAGATTCAGAAATGGTAAAACTTAACTGTTAAACTATAGGGGAGTTTCTTTAAAACATATTTAACCCTTTGGCAATTCTATAACAATAAAGCAATAGTCCACCCAAAAAATTACATTTTACTTATGATTTACAGTGGTTCCACACTTGTTTGAGTTTCTTTCTTCTGTAGAACACAAAGAAGATATTTTGAAGAAAGATGAAAACTGGTAACCATTGACTTCCTTAGTAGGAAAAGCAAATACTATGGAAGTCAATGATTACAGGTTTCCAGCTTTTTTCAAAATATCCTTCTTTTGTGTTCATAAGAAGAAAAAAAAATCAAACAGGTTTGGAACAAGTGAAGGTAACTTTTGGGGGTTGAATAATTTCACACATGAATTTCAAGGCAATCTTATGCCCTCCGTGTTACACAAATATATACACTTTTTATTATAGTTTACGAGAAGGGTATAAACGGAGGTCGGAGCCAGCTCCAAGTGGGTGGGACTTGAGCTCCAAGTGGGCTGTAACCTGGAGTTTTCATTTTATTAATGTCTTTTATATGACACAGAGTCCAACCTATTGTGTTTTATGAATGTCTACACCTACCCCAACCCTAAACCCAACCTCACAGTATCCTGTTGTGTTTTATTAATGTCTACTACACCTACAGCAACCCAGTCCACTTGTGGCTTAAGTCCCTCCCACTTGAAGGTCAGCCAGCCTACATGTAGTAAAATCCCACCCACTTGGAGGTCTCCGGGCTGCAGCGATACCTACTTGTAGTTTACTGAACTGTTTTCATAAAATTAGTTCAATTGAGCAAAATCAGCAAAATATGTTTTAGATTAAAGACGTTGAAAAATTGTCTGTCTTGAATTACAGATTTCTCATAGATAACTTGAAATATAAAAATTTAAAAGCATTTAATATGACCATATGCCTGTATGTGTACTTTAGAATATAACAAGCATTTATGGTAAAATATAGTTTCATTTAATTCCCATTGTAACTTGTCATGTATTTAAATATATTTGTAAGTAAACATTAAAAATTAAGCTGCAGTTTAGTAACTTAAAATATATAATTTAAAAAGAATTATAAGCAAATACTAAAATGTACAAATGTGATCGTAAAAATTAATGCGAATTAGCCACTAAATAAAAAAGTTATGAATTGCCATGAGACTGAATTGCTAAATCACAGCACGGGACTGGGACAGTAAAAGTGCTTGAAGTTCATAAAGCAGTTTTAAAAAATAATATACAATGCAGAAAATGAACAACAACACGGGCATACAAATAACAGTTTTTAAAATTACAATTCTCTCAGAATCACAGATAAAAACTTGAGGACAATATACATTAGACAGGGTTTGTCTGAAATTATATATATAAAAATAATGTTTCGTCTGTCTCTGTTGCTTGTACAGATTGATTCTGATGATGTCATCACAAGGGATGAACAGATCTTTCTCCTGATTGGTGCGCGGTCGAGGTGTGAGAGAACCATCCGTGCACAGTCTGACGTGGTCAGAGGTATAACAATGTATTTATTTTCTATTTGAGCACTTTTTATTGTACATGTATTGTATATGTATGAAATAAATGCGTAAAGGGCTGTTATA
This sequence comes from Danio jaintianensis, assembly GCA_903798115.1. NCBI lineage: Eukaryota > Metazoa > Chordata > Actinopteri > Cypriniformes > Danionidae > Danio > Danio jaintianensis. Next base: position 562,949 of record CAIGQV010019950.1, on the reverse strand, counting down.
TGCTATAATTGTTAGCAAGAACCCAATTAATTACAGTTTTAGAAGCTATTATATTATAGAATTTAAAGCTATTAGTTTTACACCATTACATTTAATTTATATTTGTTTATTTAACCTATTTTAAATTAAATCCTTTTTTTTTATTAGATGAACAGAAAAATAGATTCACTTCCTCAGTATTTATTTTCTTATTATAGATGTCAATGGCCACCAGAATTCTTCAAATTGTTCTTGTTTTGTGATATTGTGACAGAAAAATACAACGACAAATGTAAAATCTCATGGGAACCAATTTTTGGAACATAACATGGAAAAATCTGGCTATGATTTCATAGCAATTTTGTAATTCAATACATTTCATAAAATTTTTATTTCATCAGCAATCAGGTTTTCACATTTTGGATGATAAATCAGGATATAAAATCTCATATGACTCCTATGTACTGCTATCTTCCCTATCAGTAATATTAAGCGTGTAATTTGGCATATTATAAAGCTAATGAAAATAGCTGTGACAAAAAGACAGCTGCTGAACCAATCAAAAGCTTGCTTCTTTCTAGCCCTACAGATCCAATTTCCTGAAGACAGCAGGATCTATGTTTATGACAAATTAGACTGCGGCCCTGTTTATATCAAGGTTTTTACGATAAGGAATATTGATTCGAGCTCAGGTTGCTTTGTTATCCATAGTGATGAGTCACTTTATAGCAAGATACAGAAGGATCCGGAACTGCGGGATGAATACAAATCACTGTTGTTGGGTTATGAGAAATATAATTCAGGATTGATATCTTTGACTTCCTACAAATAAAGTAGACTCGCCACCTTCAAATATTTTGCCGGAGATGGAGAATAATTTGTATATTGTATTTTTTTGTTTGCGATTAATTGCGCTATTATCACAATATACGTACACTCTATAATCTGATAGTTAAGTTAAATTAAACCAATTGCGGCAAACCATTTTAGTTTGGAAACAAAATGGTTCGAGTACTGTCAACCGAGTACAAAGTTTGCTGCTAAACTGCTTTTAGATCTTTGTTTCAGTTGTTTCTGTGATGTACTGAAATATAATTACAAGCACTTCGTACGTTTCAAAGGCTTTTATGGACAATTACATGACATTTATGCAAAGAGTCAGTATTTGCAGTGTTGGCCCTTCTTTTTCAGGACCTCTGCAATTCGACTGGGCATGCTCTCAATCAACTTCTGGGCCAAATCCTGACTGATAGCAACCCATTCTTTCATAATCACTTCTTGGAGTTTGTCAGAATTAGTGGGTTTTTGTTTGTCCACATGCCTCTTGAGGATTGACCACAAGTTCTCAATGGGATTAAGATCTGGGGAGTTTCCAGGCCATGGACCCAAAGTTTCAACGTTTTGGTCCCCGAGCCACTTAGATATCACTTTTGCCCTATGGCACTGTGCTCCATCGTGCTGGAAAATGCATTGTTCTTCACCAAAATGTTGTTGGATTGTTGGAAGAAGTTGCTGTTGGAGGGTGTTTTGGTACCATTCTTTATTTATGGCTGTGTTTTTGGGCAAAATGGTGAGTGAGCCCACTCCCTTGGATGAGAAGCAACCCCACACATGAATGGTCTCAGGATGCTTTACTGTTGGCATGACACAGGACTGATGGTAGTGCTCACCTTTTCTTCTTCGGACAAGCCTTTTTCCAGATGCCCCAAACAATCGGAAAGGGGCTTCATCGGAGAATATGACTTTGCCCCAGTCCTCAGCAGTCCATTCGCCATACTTTTTGCAGAAGATCAATCTGTCCCTGATGTTTTTTTTGGAGAGAAGTGGCTTCTTTGCTGCCCTTTTTGACACCAGGCCATCTTCCAAAAGTCTTTGCCTCACTGTGCGTGCAGATGCGCTCACACCTGCCTGCTGCCATTCCTGAGCAAGCTCTGCACTGGTGGCACTCCGATCCCGCAGCTGAATCCTCTTTAGGAGACGATCCTGGCGCTTGGTGGACTTTCTTGGACACCCTGAAGCCTTCTTAACAAGAATTGAACCTCTTTCCTTGAAGTTCTTGATGATCCTATAAATTGTTGATTTAGGTGCAATCTTAGTAGCCACAATATCCTTGCCTGTGAAGCCATTTTTATGCAACGCAATGATGGCTGCATGCGTTTCTTTGCATGTCACCATGGTTAACAATGGAAGAACAATGATTTCAAGCATCACCCTCCTTTTAACATGTCAAGTCTGCCATTCTAACCCAATCAGCCTGACATAATGATCTCCAGTCTTGTGCTCGTCAACATTCTCACCTGAGTTAACAAGACGATTACTGAAATGATCTCAGCAGGTCCTTTAATGACAGCAATGAAATGCAGTGGAATGTTTTTTTCAGGATTAAGTTAATTTTCATGGCAAAGAAGGACTATGCAATTAATCTGATCACTCTTCATAACATTCTGGAGTATATGCAAATTGCTATTATAAAAACTTAAGCAGCAACTTTTCCAATTTCCAATATTTATGTAATTCTCAAAACTTTTGGACACGACTGTATATATATATATATATATATATAGAGAGAGAGAGAGAGAGAGAGAGAGAATCATATACACATATATTATTTGTGTTGATATCATCAAACATTTAGAGTAGTAGTAACTTAAACATTTTAAGTTCATTTATCAAATCTTGAAGTAAGTCCAAACAACTATATAGCTACTCCTACTCCTAGCTTCTAGGATTAGAGTTAAGTTAACACAAAATATATAATTAATAAAATCATAACTCATTCAGTTTGATTTCTGCTTAATATAATCAGTTACCATAACTCGTTTTCAAGTCAAAGTACTGTTTTACTGTTTTACAGGTTTTTCAGTGTATTATCACAATATCAACCTAAGCTGCAAAAACAGATTCATTGTATATACATAAATAAATACATAGTTAAACAAATTAAATTGCAAAAGGATGATAAAGTGCAATAGGTAACACTTTACAATATAGTCTCTTTAGTAAATATTAGGTAATTGGTTAAAATCAACAGTGAGAAAATGTATAGTTATGTTAAAGTTAATAAAAAATACAATTGAATTTTATTAGTTATGAACTCCATTTAATAGCATGAATACGACTTTTGATTTTAAGGCATTTTTAGGCATTAACTATGAAATTATAATAAAACTATGAATAATAATTTCCTAATAAATGCTTTTGTTGTCATTACATTGACTTCAGCCACAGAATTTTAAATGTAATAATATGTCTGAGGGCGGCGTGGTGGCGCAGTGGGTATCGCTGTCGCCTCACAGCAAGAAGGTCGCTGGTTCGAGCCTCGCCTGGGTCAGTTGGCATTTCTGTCTGGAGTTTGCATGTTCTCCCGTGTTCGCGTGGGTTTACTCCGGGTGCTCCGGTTTCCCCCACAGTCCAAAGACATGCGCTATAGGTGAATTGGGTAAGCTAAATTGTCCTTAGTGTATGTGTGTGAATGGGAGTGTATGGGTGTTTCCCAGTGATGGGTTGCAGGTGGAAGGGCATCTGCTGTGTAAAACTTATGCTGGATAAGTTGGCGGTTCATTCCGCTGTGGCGACCTCAAATTAATAAAGGGACTAAGCCAAAAAGAAAATGAATGAATGAATAATATGTCTGAAAATAAATCACAATATAATAATACGTATTTCTTAAAAGGCACTCTAAAAATGTAAATAATGTATAATTACAGTATTCATAGTATTTTGAAGTGCCCACAATATCAATATTGTGCATGTTCATTATCACGATATATTGAATTACTGTATAATATCGGCATACTTTTTTTGAGTTAAAAATATAAGTATTTGTATATTTTTGTGTTTGTCAGAGAATTACTGTGCTCCTGAGTGGGATGGGATCATCTGCTGGCCTACGGGAAAACCCAATCAGATGGTGGCAGTTCTGTGTCCTGAGTACATCTATGACTTCAACCACAGAGGTCTGCTAAACCCTCTAAAACTAAATACAATAAATCTCTAATGTGTCCAGTTTCTAGAAAACACCAATGCCTTATTTATTTATAATACTCTGGATACTAATCAGTGAGAAGAGAAGGTATACTAAAAGGTGATATATATCTATAATAAAAAGTATACTTTAGGTTCATTTTATAAACTTAATTTAAATGATACACTGTAAAAAATATCTATAAATTAGCTGTTTTGCATATTTTGTGATTTATGTTCATTCATTCATTCATTCATTTTCTTTTCGGCTTAGTCCCTTTATTAATCAGGGGTCACCACAGTGGAATGAACCGCCAACTTATCCAGCATATGTTTTACTTAGCGGATGCCCTTCCAGCTGCAACCCATCACTGGGAAACACCTATACACTCACATTCACACACATACACTATGGACAATTTAGCCTACCCAATTCACCTATAGTGCATGTCTTTGGTCTGTGGGGGAAACTGGAGCACCCGGAGGAAACCCACACGAACACGGGGAGAACATGCAAACTCCACACAGAAATGCCAACTGTGACTTTTAATAAAAACTTTTAATAGTTTAAAGGGACATATCGTCTGGGTTGGTGTTGTGTATTATGCTACAAAAGCCTTGTAATAAACTGCCAGTTCATTTTCTGTTATTTTACAAACTTATTTCTTTATATATTATTTCTTATACAATACATTATATTATTTTAAACTATTAAAATGTCAATAAAAGGTCACTTTGTTAAACTGTAGAGTTGAATTTTCAACATCAAAAGTCGACAAAGTACAACATCCCATAATGCAATTCACAACCGTAAACAAACAGAAAACACTTGTGAATCACAAAATACAGAAACTGTTAATAAACAGATATTTTTTACAGTGTACTTCACCCAAAAAATGAACATTTCCTCATCATTTACTCTCACTCAAGTGGTTGTAAACAAAATGTACAATGTTTATTTCGCTAGCACACATTCTTAGTCAGGGCGTCACGGTGGCGCAGTGGGTAGCACGATCGCCTCACAGCAAGAAGGTCGCTGGTTCGAGTCTCGGCTGGGTCAGTTGGCATTTCTGTGTGGAGTTTGCATGTTCTCCCCGTGTTCGTGTGGGTTTCCTCCGGGTGCTCCGGTTTCCCCCACAGCCCAAAGACATGCGCTATAGGTGAATTGGGTAAGCTAAATTGTCCGTAGTGTATGTGTGTGAATGAGTGTGTATGGATGTTTCCCAGTGATGGGTTGCAGCTGGAAGGGCATCCGCTGCGTAAAAACATATGCTGGATAAGTTGGTGGTTCATTCCATTGTGGCGACCCCAGATTAATAAAGGGACTAAGCTGAAAAGAAAATGAATGAATGAATGAACATTCTTAGTCTTAAAGCCCACATGAGCTGGAAGTTGCTGAGACTTTTATTTCAGTATATTGGTGTACAGTACTTCCAACTGAAACGGAATACTGAACTTTTGCACATCATTCCCTCATAGCAAAATAACGGTAAGAGGGGCTTGCTAAGAATATTGCACCTGTTCAATCCTGATTTTGTACCCATTATTGGACTATGACTGAGCCTGTTTTTATTATATTTTACCTTTCTGTTGGGTGGATCTCGGGCTTTGTTATATATAGTTTAAAATCTAAAATGTTTAATAAAAAAAGAATAATAAAAAAAGAGATAATTGCACCTGAAGCGTCGAACTGATGTCAAATGAGAAGGACTGTCACTCCAAATGTGAAGGCAAATGGTCAGACTTTGATTAATTGCACAGTTTAATGATTCACCTAAAGAATAACAATATGTGCTAGCAAAAAGGATGTAAATTTTGATTTCACATAGACTTTCAGATAAACAATTAATACATGCATTCAGTTAATCCACTGAAAAAAAAAAAGTTTGTTTATTTAATCTTGAATCAAAATTTAACCATTTGCTTCTGCTTTGGAAAGACAGTCCTTTTTTGATGTTGTCAGTTTGACAGCTTGGCTGAAATATACTTAGCCACGTCCCTCCAACCATTAGTTTGCTGCATCTGAAAGATAAGAGGAGGAGCACAAAAAAAGCCCTGCCCCCTTCTCAATAGAAATACTGTACATTGTCATACTGAAATAAAAATCTGCATCAACATCCCATTCACATAGACACATTAAACATTTCTGTTTATTTTAGGATATGCGTATCGACACTGTGATGCATCAGGTAACTGGGAGCAGGTGTCCATTATAAACCGGACGTGGGCAAACTATACAGAGTGTACCACTTACCTGCACACCAACCACAGCGATCAGGAGGTACATCAATGTATAATCAAGAGAGATATATAATTTATTTGAGGCATACATGCTTACACATAGGCTTAGTGAAGTTTTAAACATGCAACTGACTGACCACCATTTTGTCAATTATTAATTCATTGAAATCAATTATTATTACTGGTCACACCTTACAATAAGGTTTTATTAATTCATGTTAGTTAATATATGTATTTACTTATGTGCACAAACTAAGAACAATATGCATTTATTACAGTATTTATTCATTTTTTGTTGAAAATAATAAAAATGAAGTACATGGTTCCAGCATAGGCTCATTCTGAAAATGTAGCCCTAAACATGTTTCTGGAGACCACGAATTATGTAGCCAGAAGTACATATGGCTGCATTTCATTTTTAAAACGAACGCTATGGGGCTGTATGACGTCGTTCCTTTTCTCGCTTACCAGCTGACCGCTTACCTCCATATGGACGGCTTTTCTGCTGTTACCAGTTTGTCCAGTAGCTCGCCATGTACGTCAACGACGGGGTTCGAGTCTGGTGAGGAATGATTCCAAAAAGCAGGTTAGACAAAAACAGAATCCAAAAAATTAAATAAACAAGTAAATAACAGGGTGAGAATGTGGTAAAACGTGGTAAAAATCAGGCGAGGACTTTTCATTTTCTGGATTGATTTTTTAAATTGTCGGTTGGGTTTAGGGAAGTGGGTGGGCGGGTCAATCTGTGCTTTTGAAAATACTATTGGTTGGGTTTAGGGAAGGAGGAGGGTGGGTCAGTTGATCGGTCAGTCAGTCAGTCAAACACTCAGTCAACAGCGGCCTCTGGTGGATTTACGTGAGAACAGCAGGCGCGAATGGCACTCTCAAGAGAAATTTGAGATCTGAATAAGTGTACACAGGGGTCTCTGGTGGATTCGCGAAAACAAAAACTGCAAAAAAACTTAGCTCCTGAGACGTATTTGGCGGTCTCCAGAAATGTATATAGAGGTACGTTTTCAGAATGAGCCTGGGTTGACATTGTTAGTTTATATTACCTCACAGTGCATTACCTAATGTTTACAAGCACTACTTCGGGTTTTTTAATAATATATGAGTAAAGGTAGTTAACTATGATTTATAAATGCTGTACTGTTCATTCTTAGTTCACGTTAAATATTTGAACTGCAGTAATATTAAAGGGACAGTTCACCCAAAAATGAAAATTTACTCACTATTTACTCCCCCTTAGGTGGTTTCAAACCTTTGATTTTCTTTCTTCTGCTGAACACAAAAGAAGTTGTTTTGAAAAATGTTGTAAACCTGTAACCATTGACTTCCATAGCAGAAAAACAAAACACTATGGAAGTCAATGGTTTCAGGTCTTCAGCATTTTTCAAAATATCTTCTTCAGTTTTCAACAGAAGAAAGAAACTCAAACAGCTTTGTGACAAGTGAATAATGGGTAAATTATGATAAAATATTCACTTTTGAGTGAACTGTCCCTTTAACTAATTGAACCTTATTGTAAAGCGTGATCACTATCATTAATATTAGAAAACAATTGGCTTTTTAGAAAATATAAAGTAATTTTATTTAGATTAAAGAATGTAAAGAAACACATTTGGTAACACTTTAGAATAATGGTCCATTACTTAATGTTAGTTAATGTATTTACTAATATTAACTAAGTATGAATAATCTTGTAAAGCATTTATAAATCATAGTTAAACATTTACTAATGCATTATTAAAATCCAAAGTTGTGCTTGTTAACATTAGTTAATGCACCGTGAGTTAACATGAACTAATGTTATTTAACTTAATTATCATTAAATAACGTTAATGAATAAATATTGTAATAAATATATAACTAATTGTTTGTTCATGTTAGTAAATACAGTAATTAATGGGCCATTTTTTTTAAAGGGTTACCACACATTTTTTAAAGTTTGGAGATTTGGAGTTTAAAGACCTAAAATATGCTTCTGTGTTTAATTAGGAAGTGTTTGAGCGTCTTTACCTCATGTACACTATTGGATATTCCATATCACTGGCAGCGTTACTGGTGGCGGTCTCTATCCTTTGCTATTTCAAGTAAGTGCAAAATGAGCATTTTAACAATACAAATATCATCTTTTTAAATGTGTAAACAGTAAACACTTTACAATGACAACTCTAATTCATCAGGATGCTATGTTTAAACAGTCGAACGGTCTGTAAGTTTGTGGCTGATTCGTGTTTCTGAGTGTGTGGTGCCTTGATGTCTATGTGATCCATGTGACTGATGTTTACTGAGATATCTGGACTGTAATCTGATCAGACAGTCAGCAGGTCTTCGGCTCTCTGAGGAAAAGAATAAAAAGGAATAATTGGAGCACATTATTAGATGGGGCAAATAAATATGCCCTTTACTGATAAGAACACTGAGCCTGAACCACATTTGTTTGACAACAAATTGAACAAATTTAGACATGTTGCTTCTATAGTTTGTGATGCTCAAACACTCTACCTTTGGTCTCAAAAATAAATCTTTTACAGTGATTTACTCATGACTAATTAGAGAAAGTATTGGAAAATAGCAGCACACATGAAATGATGATGCATTATTTTTGGGTGTGTTTTATTTTCAATAATTTAGTGGTCCATTATTTCATTTATACAATGGTTACCAGACATAAAGACAGATAGTTTCAAGTTTTTGTCCAGTATTCTAGATTCTTATGCATATTATGTTGTAATGGAGGCTAATATTAATGTATTAATTAATACAGTTATGAAAGATATAAAGATAGAGATTAAATGTGTAAATTACATGTGTCTGTGTGTTTCTCAACAGTATCCAGCAGCAGCATCTTTGCTAAGAATGAAACTTTAATAAAAGTGCTGTTATTATTGAGGTTTGAGCCACTGAGAGCAGACTAGTGCAGTTATTAGACAGAAATAAAAGTAAAATAACTGTAAAAAAAAAATCAAATCAAGACCTGGAAAATCTTTAGCTGTCTGTTTTCCCGAAAATAATCAGCCAATGAGAATGAAGTCTTCAGGAGGCCCCTTGCATAAGGAACCTTTAACAATAAACCTTTCCACTGCACAAAATTTAATAAGTGAAAAAAAACTTTAGATTTTTAAAATGTTTGTAACACTAGAGAAAAATCTATTTAAAGAACTATTTACTGGCTCTTTGCAAAACCAAAATGTTTGTTCTGTATAAAAAAAACTGCTTCAGGGGGCTGATAATATTGACCTTAAAATGGTTTTATAAAAGTTCAAATTGCTTTTATTGTAGCTGAAATTAAACAAAAAAGGAAACTTTCTCCAGAACAAGAATATTATAGGAATGCTGTGGAAAAATTCCTTGCTCTGTATATATATTTGAAAAAGAAAAAGAATCACAGGGGGACTAATAAGTTTGACTTCAACTGTATATTTTAAAGAGTGTGCTATAGTAGAAGCTTGTTTGGTTCCCCAAAAAACATTTCAGTGATCAGTTCATGAAAGAACCTTTTTATTAGTGTAAAGAACATTTCAAAAATCAAACTTCGATAAACTTTTAGTGAAATAAAAAGTTGAACTATTGAAGGCAATAAATAACCTTACTTTCCAAGAGTGTTTGTTGCATAAATGTCCTAAATCTTGAACATGAACTCAAGTGTTTCTCAACAAATCATTTAGTGGGTAAATTATTTAATCACTACTATTATTTAATTATTTTCTTTGTGTAAAAAGAATAAGAATGCATTCATTATCTTAAGAAAAGAAAATAAATAATTTCCACAAAGGGTTTCCTCCGGGTGCTCTGGTTTCCCCTACAGTCCAAAGACATTCACTAGGTAAATTGAATAAACTAAATTGGCCGTAGTTTATGTGTGAATGAGTGTGTATGGATGTTTCCCAGTACTGGGTTGCAGCTGGAAGGGCATCTGCTGTGTAAAACATATGCTGGATAAGTTGGCGGTTCATTCCGCTGTGGCGACCCCGGATGAATAAAGGGACTAAGCCGAAGGAAAATGAATGAATGAATGAATGGATGAATTTCCACAAATACTTCACCTATACAAGTCAACTACATTATTCTCTCTTCTGTATTTTCTTTCTCTAGACGTCTCCATTGCACCCGTAATTACATCCACATCCACCTCTTCACCTCATTCATATGTCGAGCAATTAGTATTTTTGTGAAAGATGCCGTTCTTTACGCCGTCACGAATGATGGTGAACTAGAAGATGGGGCAGTGGGACAAAGACCCATGGTATACTCACAAAACCACATTCGCACACAAATACATAACTAAGGCTTACCAAAGAGATCAACATCAATTTTATTGGCCTGTGTATCAGGTGGGCTGCAAGGCTGCTGTGACCCTCTTCCTGTATCTGTTGGCAACCAATCATTATTGGATCCTGGTGGAGGGTTTGTACTTGCATAGTCTGATCTTCATGGCCTTCCTGTCTGATAAGAACTGCCTGTGGGCTTTAACAATCATAGGCTGGGGTGAGCTGTCACTTTTGTTTTGCAGATAGCTGTTGATAGTAATATATTTTAAGCATTCAACCTTATTTGGAAAGGCTTATTTTCAGCTCCCCTAGTTGAGTTTTACCATTTTTGAATCCATTCAGCTAATCTGCAGGTCTGGCAGGAACACTTTTAGCTTAGCTTAGCTTAGCATAGATCATTGAATTGGATTAGACCATTAGCATCTCACTAATGAGTTTTGATAATTTTCCTACTTAAAATTTGACTCTTCTGTAGTTACATCATGTACTAAGACTGACAGAAAATGAAAAGTAGCTATTTTCTTGGTCGATAAGGCTAGGAACTATACTCTCATTCCTGTGTAATAACAAAGTCCTTTTCAAGGAAAGTCTGTTTACTCGGTGGCCATATTTGCAATGGCCCCAGGCAGCTCATACAAGTCTAAAGCCCTATCTAAGTGAATGGGGGAATCCTGAAATCTTGAAAACTGCTTGCTGAACTTACCATTGAATTACATATATCAAATCAGCAACAAAATCTGAAGTGACCTGTACCATTACTACCTATTATCCAAAAATCACTTTTAAACACAGTTTTGTAGCAACTGTGTTTGTATATAGCCAGCCTCTAATGGTAAAAAAAATTAGATCTATTTTTTATAATCACACTTCATAAAAACAGTCTTCAGAAACACTTTGATTGACATTCCCCCTCATTCTCCCAATCTCTCCCTCATTAGCATAGACAGCCCTGAGTGAGAAGCAGCCGTCCGCCATTAGAGTTTTAGCACCATACATGATTAAGATCATTTTGAAAATAGGGCTGGGTGCACAATCTCATTTGAATTTAAAGCGACGGTCACCACAACGGCACAATTTCACAGGATTAAAGCCTAAAAGGGGCAGTTTCAAAGAGTTATAAACAATTATTTGTTTGGTATTTTGAGCTGAAACTTCACTACACCCTCTAGAGACATCAGATGCTTATTTTACATCTTGTAAAAAAGGGCATAATAGGTGCCCTTAAAAACACGTAATTTCCAGTTTGCTCCAGCTACTTTGCGTGCGCAAAGATTGGCACGACAAAAATCTCCTTTACAGCTGTTTCAATGGTAACCAGATGACGCAGTTATAAACACTGGAAGAACAGAAACATGTTCTGAGAATCCTGAGCAAAGACTGGAGGATGACACTGAAAGGACAGGATACTGTATGTGATGGGATGTTGTGTGATGTTTTTCTCCTGTAAGAATCAACGCAAGCACACAGTGTTCACCAAATGACAGTGCTTGCCGTAACAAACCAGCAAATCAGACAATTGGGCAGCAGAAGACTGACAATTGGCTATTTTAACCAGAAGGCGGGACTTCCTTAGCTGTGGCAGCCATATTGATCATTGCACTTTTCCACAATCATAGTAATGCCAGTAACCCGTCTTTGTATTTCTACAGTTTTTGGTAATATTCATGGAACTTTGCTTCTGTACCATGGCTGCAACAGGCGCAGTGATATTACACACCTTTGTTACCTAGCTGGGGACTATTTCCATGTGCTCCGTAATATTATTGCGCCTGCTGCAGCCATGGTATGGCAGCAAAGTTACTTGACTCCTAGCCATATCAACGTATATATCAACCATGAGACTTTTAATTTTCCATCAATCTTAGTACACGATGCAACTACAGAATAGTGAAGATTTATATAGGAAATTATTACTACAATTCTTTTTTGAATTTTTTGAGTGAGATGCGGCGACGCGGTGGCGCAGTGGGTAGCACGTTCGCCTCACAGCAAGAAGGTCGCTGGTTCGAGCCTCGGCTGGGTCAGTTGGCATTTCTGTGTGGAGTTTGCATGTTCTCCCCGTGTTCGCGTGGGTTTCCTCCGGGTGCTCCGGTTTCCCCCACAAGTCCAAAGACATGCGCTATAGGTGAATTGGGTAAGCTAAAATTGTCCGTAGTGTATGTGTGTGAATGAGTGTGTATGAATGTTTCCCAGTGATGGGTTGCAGCTGTAAGGGCATCCGCTGCGTAAAACACATGCTGGATAAGTTGGCGGTTCATCCCGCTGTGGCGACCCCAGATTAATAAAGGGACTAAGCTGAAAAGAAAATGAATGAATGAATGAGTGAGATGCTAATGGTCCAATCTGATTCAATGATCTATGCTAAGCTAAGTTATAAGTGCTCCTGTCTGACCCAGAAATGGGATGAATGGATTCCAAAAAAATGATAAAACTCAACTGTTTAACTCTAGGCGAGTAGTAAAATTAGCCTATTTCCAAAAAAAGCGGAGTGTTTCGTTACAGATGTAAAGATGTTAATACATAGAATTTAGTATTAAAGTCCTGTTTCAGCCTCTCTTGTTTCCTCTTCCATAGGGATCCCCGCAGTGTTTGTGTCCATATGGGTCAGTGCCCGCGTGTCTCTGGCAGACACACAGTAAGTCTACACACAGTAACAGATGACACAGATGCATTTGGTCCCAAAATATATATATATATTTTTTTTTATTAGGTTTCTGTTAAACTTTTAACTCTTAATAGGGCACTCCTTATAATATTGGGAAAACCCTGGTGTGTTATTAGGGTTGTTACAAGCCTTTTAACTATTATGACTCCAATTAACAGAGACCTCCAAAACACTGTTTAATCATTTCATGTGACTTCAGTAATTAAAATATAATCATACAAAGCTCCAAGAACACTTTTGTGCACCATTTTTTTTTCTAATACGACTCTGTCTATATCTTCTGTCTCACATCAGGTCAGGGTGCACAGCAGTATGATGTATTGACATTAGTGTCAGAAGCGCAACACGCAAGCATTGTATTGCCCATAGTAAATACACAACCTAATCTGATGTGTAAGACATTGGCAAATAAAGTAGTTTAACAGATTTTTGGTCCACAAAAGTGTTCTTGGAGCTTCGTATGATTACAGTTGGACCACTGAAGTCACATGGAATGATTAAATAGTGTTTTTGCTTCCTTTTCTGGACTTTGACCGTCTCATTACTCTCAGATTTCATCCAAAATATTCATTTGTTTTCTGATGATGAACAAAGGTCTCAAGGGATTGGAACAACAATAAATGAAGTTACTATATGTGGTTCTTAGCCTAAAAAAGTGTTAAATGTGAACACTTCATAATAAAGCCTTTGGGCAGAGATGTTTGGAAATTCTCCAGTATACTCATGGCCATAAATAGGACCCTAGTGGTTTTGGAGAATGGATGGGTGAACAGTTGATCCCCTGGGTGTTGAGCTTTTTTTTTTAGATTGCAGCAAACATGGTGCTCTACTTTTAGGCCACATAGGGCTCATCAAACCACAAAATTGTCTTCCAAAAGGTTTAGGTTTTGTCACATGGTTTTTTAGCAAATTTCCAGACATGACGTAATGTCAGCCTTTCTAAAAACGTCTATTGCTGAACCTGTAAAGTCAACATATTAAAGGGACAGTTGTTCTAAACATCTTTGAGCTTCTTGCTTTCTTTTTAAACACAAATGAATATATTTAGAAAAATGTTGGAAACTATCAACTTTAATAGTAGATTTTTTGTTTCCAACATTCTTCAAAATAACACAGATCAATAGATTTGGAAAAGAACTGTTACAATGGAGAACATGTTTCTGGAGAAGAAGAAACATTACTGTCATATTTCACTGTACAATCAGCATAAATATAGTGCAAGAACAAAGAAGAACTTAAATTTTTTTCTCACATTAGAGAATTTAAAGAATTCAAGTATTAAAAACATTAATTCTGCAATCTTGAAAAAAATCACAATAAAATATGAATTTCTCATTGAAAATAACTAATTATTGTAAATACTTTCTGAAGCATTAAAGGCTGGATTTTTGAATCTCTAGGTGCTGGGATATCAGCGCAGGCAATCTGAAATGGATCTATCAAGTACCAATCCTGGCAGCCATTGTTGTATGATTTTTTCCTCTTATAATTAACATTACAATAATTTCAGTCTTTAAATGTAATGTTATACACAAAAACAAAAATATGTATCTCATACAATGGAATAAATATACTTTATTTTAGAAATACTACATATTTTCTATTAGTCAATACCCTACTGAAAAGACTTCCTCAAAACTCTTCACCTAGGTAAACTTCTTCCTCTTCCTCAATATCATCAGGGTTTTGGCCTCTAAGTTGTGGGAAACAAACACAGGAAAACTGGACCCTAGACAGCAGTACAGGTTATAAATTACCACACACACACACACACACACACACACACACACACACACACACGCACGCATGCCCACACACACACACACACGCACGCACGCCCACACACGCACACACACGAGGACTCTCCATTGGTGTAATGTATTTTATACTCTAAATAAAAAACTTATTATATGGCCTTACCCTAGCCCTAACCATACTCCCAACATTCAGGCACGTTTTTAATGTGAAAAGACCATTAAGTATGATTTTTTACAATTTTACATTATGAGGACATAGTGAATGTCCCCATAAAACGACCACAACATTGTAATATATCTACAGTAGGTCATACACATGTCATTATACACATTTGCCAGACCTGTAAACCACCAAAACCAGTACACACACGCATGCACACTGTGACTGGTAATGATGTTTTTGTGGCCTATAGGAAGCTGCTGAAGTCGACAATGGTGCTGATGCCACTGTTTGGAGTTCATTACATGCTGTTTATGGCTCTTCCATACACTGATGTGACTGGTTTGCTGTGGCAGATTCAGATGCATTATGAGATGCTCTTCAATTCTTCACAGGTATCCATTTATTTATTTGAATTCAGACATAGGTCTCCTTCGATATGGTGATTTTAATGCTCGTTGGGTAATGTATAGCTGTTTGCGAATTTAAAAATCTGCAAAGTTTTAAAGGTCAAGGTGCACTAGCAGTATTTTCACCTAAAAATTATGCAATTCTGAAATGAACTGGAATGCTATACCACAGATGTGTAAATTACACTAAACTGAATCCTTTAAATAACGTAAAACAATGTGAAACGGGACAGGGAACACTTGATTCTGTTACTAATGGTTGTTAAAAGTTCTCTTATTGTTAAATGTTTTAAACCGCTAACATAGTTGACAATAACAGTTGACATTTTCCACCATTTTGTGCTTTTAGCTCAAGTTGCTAACCGCAAACCAGACACCACATGGCATATCTAAAACAGAATTTCATGCATTTACATCATATTGTTTTTAAAAAGTGATTCAATGAAATATTACAATAACGTTGATATATAATTTATCTACTATTGGTGTATCCTAAACATTTTGTACAAATGAATGAGAGAAGAGTATTGGCATACCTCAATGCCTTCCAGAGTTTCCCGGCACAGGAAGTGACATCACTTGGAGCAAATCACATGTTTGTTTTTGTAAGTAGAGGAAACACAAAAATTATGAACATTAGATTTGAAGCTGAATGTATGATACAGGAGGTGGAGAGTGAGACCTAAAAATAGGTATAGGTATATTTTCAACACAAAATGTCCTTAAATACACATAGAAAACATATTTTTTGAGGTAACTTGATAAAATTTGTGTTATTCTAAACTGGTTCATAAAAGTTTTTGATGTTAGAAGGTTTTTTGGACTCAAAATGTAACTGTCATGGTCAGTGGGTGGGGAAAGGAGCGAGGACTCAAGTGCAGAACTAAAAATTGGTTTATTAATAATAAAAATAAAATAAAAAAGACAAAACAAACTACCCCGAGGGGGAAAACATTAAAACAAAACAAATAAACAAACTTGACTGGGCAGGCTGGCAGGGATCAGGGCTGGAACACACAACAAGGCAAGATATGATGACGAACTGGCACAGGACAGCAGACATGAGGAGAATATAAGCAGAAATAATTAGCAAACAGACAGGTGAACAGGATAAACTAATAATGGGTTAACAAGGAGGGTGGGACTAGACAATAGAGCACATGACACAAGGAAACTCCATAAACCATGTGCTCACATGAAACGAGACTAGAACACGCAGCCAATGAGAGAACTCATTAACCACGTGTTCACATGAGACAAAGCACGCGGCGCATGTAAACATGTACCACGTGCTAAACACAACACCAACAGAAGACTGAAAACAAGACACGAGTACACGATATATGAAAACACTCACCATGCACTCACACATGCAACGTGCATGTTTCATCCCAGCGCCAACCGAAACCAACTAGACTGAGACGCTGGGAATGAAACACCATGCTGCAGACTGAACGAACATAAACACCAGGACAAAAGCACGCGTCACAAACACGCCCAGACCTCGTGCGCCCGCATCACGTGCGCATGGCCTGAGCGCGGTCACGACAGCACTTACACAGAGACACACAATGACAAAATGAGTGCTCGACCGGAGAAAACTCGAGCCCCCCCCCCCCTAAAGGGAACATCCAACAAGGTACAAGACAGACAAGAAACTTCCACAAGACAAAACAAGCAACATCAAAACCAGGGAGGGTCAGGCGGTTGAGGGACCCTGGCTGACAGGAAGGGCAGGGCAGCAGGAATGGGAGTACAGGCTAGGAACCAGGGAGGAGCAGGAGGGACAGTCCAGGGTGGGGCAAACCAGGGTGGGTTCAGCAGGTCAGGAACCCCGGCAGGGGGCCAGGGTGGAGCCGGAGCGACCGTCCAGGGTGGTAGAGGGACACACCAGGGAGGAGCAGGAGGGACAACCCAGGGAGAATAAGTCAGGGGAGGCAAGGCAGGAGGCCTGTGGGGAGCTGGCTGGGCTGGAGGCCTGTGGGGAGCTGGCTGGGCTGAAGGCCTGTGGGGAGCTGGCTGGGCTGGAGGCCTGTGGGGAGCCAGCTGGGATGGAGGCCTGTGGGGAGCCGGCTGGTCTGGAGCCGGCAGGGCATGGACCCGGGCTGGAGCCGGCAGGGAAAGGCGTCTAGGTGGTGCAGGCAGGGCTAGGAGCGGGGCTGGGGCTGGCAGGGCAAGGCGTCTAGGTGGTGCAGGCAGGGCTAGGAGCCTGGCTGGGGCAGACAGGGCAAGGCGTCTAGGTGGTGCCGGCAAGGCAAGGCGTCTTGGAGGTGCCGGCAGGGCAAGGAACCTGGGTGGTGCCGGCACTGGCGGGCGCTCTGGGGCTGGAGCCGACACTGGCGGGCGCTCTGGGGCTTGAGCCGTCTTGGCTGAAGAGGCCTTCCTCTTCAATCTCCGCTTTTGGGTGCGGGTTAACCCTTGGGGGTTGGTCATGGGCTGGGAGGTGGTGCTGAGAGGGGTCCATTCCCCCTGCAGGATCTCCCTCTCTTTTCTGAGGCAGGCATATTCAACCACCTCCCAATAAGTCCATTTCCCAAGTTCACCCAGCTCCTCGCAATCAAATGGCTCATCCAATCCAGCCAGAAAGAAATGGATGAGGGTGGTCTCATTGAACCCAAGCCCCGGACTGCCTCAAGAAGACCTTCGGCAAATACACTGAAGGGGCGATGGTTCTGCTGGTTTGGTCTTGGGCTCCGCTTGGCTGGGAGAGAGCTGGGCAAAAACAAACCCATGGTCTGCTGAGTCCAAACATTAAAACAAAACAAATAAACAAACTTGACTGGGCAGGCTGGCAGGGATCAGGGCTGGAACACACAACAGGACAAGGCAAGATACGATGACGAACTGGCACAGGACAGCAGACATGAGGAGAATATAAGCAGAAATAATTAGCAAACAGACAGGTGAACAGGACAGGTAATGGGTTAACAAGGAGGGTGGGACTAGACAATAGAGCACATGACACAAGGAAACAACACAAGCCATGTGCTCACATGAAACGAAACTAGAACACGCAGCCAATGAGAGAACTCATTAACCACGTGTTCACATGAGACAAAGCACGCGGTGCATGTAAACATGTACCACGTGCTAAACACAACACCAACAGAAGACTGAACGCAAGACACGAGTACACGATATATGAAAACACTCACCGTGCACTCACACATGCAACGTGCATGTTTCATCCCAGCGCCAACCGAAACCAACTAGACTGAGACGCTGGGAATGAAACACCACGCTGCAGACTAAACGAACATAAACACCAGGACGAAAGCACGCGTCACAAACACGCCCAGACCTCGTGCGCCCGCATCAAGCGCATGCCCTGAGCGCGGTCACGACGGCACTTACACAGAGACACACAATGACAAAATGAGTGCTCGACCCGAGAAAACTCGAGCCGAGCACAACATACAGGACAAGACAAAACTAGTGTCTGGACTCTGCCACCAAAACAAGAATTTACAAGACTGGAGTGGCAGAACCCTGACAGTACCTGTAATTCTAGAATCAAATATATGCTCATATTGAAGTTTTTCACATTTTCAGCGACAAGTCAAATAGAAGTCATACATGTTCAAAGAGAGTTGATGATTTGAGACAACAGACAGTTGGTAATGTGACCAAGCTGAGGAGAAGATTATCTTCCAGTAGGAGTAGAAACAGAGCACATCACACACTGTATGCTACTTCATAAAGTAGTTTGTAGCAGGTGTATAGAAATGGGTAATAGTTAGCTCAAGCAAAATTACTTTTCACTACATTTTACTATATCTCTTATCTAAACCCTCACTCTACCAAGCGTTATAGCAATCATAAAAATGTATGTGATTCTGTAATTTAAAGATTTTCTGATTCAAAAAAAAAATTCTGGACTCAAAATATATAGCAATGGACCCTTTTAAAACATGTTTTGTTGTTGTCCTGAAAAAAATGTGTGATTTTCCTTAAAGATGAATTTCATTTCGACAGGGTTTCTTTGTGGCGTTTATTTACTGCTTCTGCAATGGGGAGGTGAGTGCTTAACTTTAAATCATATGTGTGTGACAACAATGAACGTATTATCTCACATCAATGCATTATCTCATTACCTCTTTACAGATACAGTCAGTATCTTTATAGTGGTTATGCAGTGATGTTACATTCCCATTTTAACATGCCAGAACAAAAGTGGTGAAAAACACCAGCACTACCAATTACCCTGCAAACAAGCCTGTGCTGGTCTTTAATGGGCCCATTTAGGGCTAGTCTAATGGCCCCCAGCGGACTGCAAGCGCAGGGCCATTGAGAGTTTGCTCACTAGCACAACGTTGGCCCTTAAGTGCTTGTCCCACATGGCAACCCTCACCTAGCTCCCACAGGAAGCCCCCACTAGGCCCAAACTACAACAAAAAATCTGTTTCAGTATAAAAACTTTTCAGTTCAGCCATTATACATCTGGATTCCTTCATGCCGTTCCAGCCTCTGTGACTTCATTTAAGGGGAGAATCAGTTAATCCGTATGCAGTGTTCAGCCTCAACAGCGATTTTAGTTGTGGGAGGTTTGTAAGTGTTAAAAGAATGACGCAAAAAGAACTGTAAAACAACACAACAAAACAAGAAACTGAGTCTGTTGAAAGCATGCAGTTCAATGTGACATACCATAAAAATCAAGGTGTTCTGTAAAAGTCCCAAAGTGACTGTCCACCAGTCTATATACAATCCAAAACAGTGATAAAACACAAGCTTGCAAGAATATTCTGGAAAGGTAAGTCCAGACAAAGGAAACATCCACAAGGAAGCTGTTAATAGCCCTCTAGTGTTGGCCAGAGATTTTCTTTCTGTCGGTGAGATGAAAATGTCTGTATTACGTTGGAAAACTCTTAACGCTAACTTGGTCACATGAAGCATGTCTTAGCCAATCACATAGTGGCCTTTGGACTCTATCATTGTGTACTGCAACAGAGGCAGCGTTAGCATTAGCTGATATGCTTTATAGGCTAATCATTTCAGGCTTGTCAATAAGCTTTGAGGCAACTCTCTGTCTATTGTTTCCTGCTTGATGTCAGGTGACTGGCCTTCCTCCATACTGTTCTTAAAGACATACACAGACTAAAATGTAGAAAAGGAGTAAAATGGACTGCCAGCATGGTAATATATATCTCTCACATGACAGTGCCACTCATTAACAAGACTTGCATGCACACAAGCCAGGGGAGAGACCACTTCAAATCTTCAATTTTCAATCTTCAAACTTCAAAGTGTGGTCTCACCATCCAGGGTAAGTGTGGCCTAGTGAGGGCTTCCTGGGGGCTAGGTGAGGGCTGCCCAACACTAACAGGCCAACGTTTAACCATTATTCAAACTCTCAAGAGCCTTGCCATCGCAGCATGATCTGGGCCTGAACGGAATGGCCCACACCACAGGCCTTTATGGGATTAAAGTTGACTGTCACTGGGCTGAACGCAAGGTTAATACAGTTTTGCATTTTAAATTCATTTTTATTTTGATAATATTTTTATTTTAAATTTTCTTTACATTTCAGTTTAGTTTTAGTTACTTTCATTATAGTTTTATTAGTTTTTGTTTAGTTTTATATTCTATTTGGTTTTTTACATATTTGGTTACAGTTTTAGCAATTCTAGTTTAACTAAGTTAACAGGCCACGTCCAGTGTCGACCACAGGAGTTTAGTGTTTGGACAGCTTACATTGGTACAACCCTACACTTCACGCACTCAAAGACCGCAGCTTTGCTCACGTCGCGGAATGGCCGGAGCTATCGGGCGCACATGTTGGATTACTTTATTTATTTTGGATGTGAAAGCAAAATTCTCCTACGAGAGTGATTATACCGCCTCCCGATGGTGGACATTTATTTATGGAGCCAGATCAGTCTCAATAATAATACATTTGCATTCATAAATTCACAACTCCAATTCATTCATTCATTATCTTTTAGGCTTAGTCCCTTTATTAATCTGGGGTCGCCACAGCGGAATGAACCGCCAACTTATCCAGCATATGTTTTTACGCAGCGGATGCCCTTCCAGCCGCAACCCATCACTGGGAAACATCCATACACATTCATTCACACACATACACTACGGACAATTTAGCCTACCCAATTCACCTGTACCGCATGTCTTTGGACTTGTGGGGGAAACCGGAGCACCCGGAGGAAACCCACGTGAACACGGGGAGAACATGCAAACTCCACACAGAAACGCCAACTGACCC
>CAIGQV010019950.1:530672-541270 GCA_903798115.1 Danio jaintianensis | reverse complement strand
CTCGAACCAGCGACCTTCTTGCTGTGAGGCGAACGTGCTACCCACTGTGCCACCATGCAGCCCCATTTATGAATTATGTAAGATGTATTTATGAACCACTGAATGTGCATTTGAAAATGCTCACACCAGCATGGAGTCCTTTGAATTTGTGTGCGGTATTTTTGAGACCTTCCTGGCAGGACAAGATTCATACACATCTTGTTTTGGAGGATATTCTTTTTAGCCAATCACGGTGAGTTTTTAATCCACCAATCAAAACACTCCTTACTGAACAAACTCAAGTAGCTCCACCATTTAATTATTATTATTTTAGATAAAATAAAATAAATAGTTTTAGCAGTATTATTAGACATTTGTCAAAAATTAATTAAGCTGAGTAACGTTATATATCAGTAATATTGAGTACGATGATCTTATGTCATTCGCGAACGGCTGGATTCAATGCATTCAGCAGCAAATCTTACTGAACGAATCACTGATTCAAGTGAATCGGTTAAATAAAAGACTCGTTTAGCAATACAATCATTTGCTGCCACCTGCTGGCATTTTCAGAATATAATTTTGCTGATCTCCTCTGTGAATGTTATGTTTGAATCAGGTTTGAATTGAATCCCATGAAATTTTGCCGCTTTAATTGTTATGTAAATGCATTTATTATCTAATTCACTTTTAGATGCAGATACTTTACCACTTATGCAGCACAATAATGTTATAGAAGTCACTTATTAAATTGCTATCAGCCTATATTATTCTGATTAAATTGCTAAATTTAGCTTTAAAGATGTCATTCTTCTTAGAGTCAAGGGCAT
This sequence comes from Danio jaintianensis, assembly GCA_903798115.1. Classification (NCBI taxonomy): domain Eukaryota; kingdom Metazoa; phylum Chordata; class Actinopteri; order Cypriniformes; family Danionidae; genus Danio; species Danio jaintianensis. The sequence continues at coordinate 540,461 of CAIGQV010019950.1, read as the reverse complement.
TGTGTTGTGTTGTGAATTTATAAATTGGAGTTGTGGATTTATAAATTGGAGTTGTGGATTTATGAATTTTATGAATGCAAATGTATTATTATTGAGACTGATCTGGCTCCATATTTATTTCACTAATTTGGCAACCATCAAACGTCATCAGGGAAACGGTTTGAATTTAGTAAAAAAAAAAAACGTTAATATTCCATTGGGGACGACACCAATGAGGACGACACTACATACATACACTAGGCTGTTAAGTGTGTAAGTGCATAAGTACATAGTGTGTAGTGTGCCATTTGGGATGCAACTTTAGTGATAAAATAAAATAATTGTTTGAACAGACACTGAATCCAAAACCATAAAATGCAATGAATAAAAGTAAAAATTATGAAGATTTCATACAATCATTCTGCATCATTACTTCTTATGTTTTTGAAAAAATATTTAATCATGCACTTTATGTGTTTGGGTGCAGCTGCAGGTCAGATTTTCTGCCTCAGAATGAGTGTTTATTCATTCTGAAAATGCTTATTTCTTTTTGCTAATTATTATTTTATTTTAGTTACTTTTCAGTGACTTATGTTAGTTTCATTTAGTTGCAGCTTGTCATATATATATATATTTTGTTTTACTTTTATTTTAGGTTGCGAAAATGTTTTTTGACAAATACTTTTAGTTTTCGTTTACTAAAATAACCTTGGCTAGCCATAGCCCATTGTGACCACAAAAAGCCAGCATGGACCCTGCATGAGCATGTTTCCTATAGGTTTCAGCTTAAATTACATTTAGTTGGGCTTGACAGTGACCCTAACAACTTCAGAATTATTAATTGAAGTTTAGTGCTCAACATAAATGAGTACACCCCATTTTGAAAATGAATATTTTTATCCATTTCTCAGTGAATAATATATTTTGGTGCATTTGAAAAAAACCCAACTGATTTATTAAATGGATATATTTATTAAACATAATATGTTAGTCACCGAACATCTTTAGAAATAAGAAGATAATACATTTAAATTCATGCAAAATATTGGGAAAAAATGACAAACTACAAAATTTCAATAAAATTTCATACACTTTTTGTTTCTCTTGAATTTTTTTCTTTTTAAAAATGTTTTATTTAATATTTTTCCCTAACATATAAATTTGGGTGTACTAGTTTTGGACCATTATCATAAGTTATTCTCTTAGATGGCTTCAGTACTGACTAATATGCACAAATATAATATTGTAAAGCTTCCTATAGAAAATATTCATTTAAATGAGAGATTTGTGAGGGGTGTACTCATATATGTTGAGCACTGTATCAAAGGATATTTTTTAATCCTCAAATTCAACATACCAGACACAAAGTGGCTAATGCAAATCCAGTATATTTGGTGTTGTTTGGCAGCCTGTAAATGGATAACTCTGAATTATTGTTGAATCTGTTAGTACAACCACACAACATCTTCCCCCTTGTGTTTTTCTATTGTTGATCTGTCCATCATGAACAGGTGCAGGGAGAGGTGAAGAAGGCCTGGCTGCGGCGCAGTCTTGCGTTAGACCTGAAGCAGAAGGCTCGAGTCCATAGCAGTGCGGGATGTGGAAGTGGCTACTATGGAGGAATGATGTCCCACACCACCACACAGAGCGTGTGTCTCAGTGTCAGTGGTGCTAAAGGTGGTCTTTCTCTGCCCACCATAGGAGCCAAAGGACAAACACGCCTCCAACATTCAGGAAACTTACCCGGCTACACGCCTCAGAACACAGAGACTTTGTTTTTCCCAGTGGTCCCAAAGCAGAAAGAGACTCCATGCAGACAGAGCAGCAGGAGTGCAGAGGAAAGCGAGCATGATTTTGAGCCATATTTTGTTGCAGATGAGGAACATTCTGGATCTATGTCTTGGAAAGAACTAGAAACGATGCTTTGATGTACAACTTGCTGGATATTATAAGTGGTGCTTGCTATTGTTAGAAGCTGTAAGTTATAAAGGCTTGTTGTTTGCCACAGAATGCAAAAAAATTACAATAATAATTGTAGCTTTTAATCTCACATTTCTCAATTGTGAGTTTATATCTTGACATTTGGAATTATTAAAACTGTTTAAATCTTGCAAATTAACATCTCGTAGCTTTGAGGAACAATTGACACAGTAAACTGTGATAAGTCAGAAATATTTTACTCATAATTGTGTTTATATCTGCAAATTCTAAGGTTTTGTTTTATGTAATGTGAGAAAAAAAGTCATAATTGTTAGAGATAAACTCCCCCCCCCCAAAAAAAAAGTTTTATCTCACAGTCCGTTTTTTTATATTCTGTGACAAAATCAGCCTTACATTTTAAGTGTTTAACTAGTAGTTCATTTGACAATATTTGTGGATTGATGTTGATTATAGCGCAAATTAATGAGCGAATGGGTCCAGTCTGTATTTAAATACTCACTTGTGTCAATAGAATAGCCAAACAATGTAAATAATAAGTGTTTACATGTTTTTCATGTAAAGGTATATACACATTTGTTACTATAAATGCAAATGATGGATTTAAACAGATTTACAGCTCAAATATATATATATATTTTAACAGAAGATCTGCTTTTCTAAAATATTAATTTATAAAATAGGTTTATTTGTACATACAAATATAAATGTAAAAAATGTTTAAACCAAAAGTTTGCTCTCCCTTCACTTCCAGTGTGAGTGTCTCAAACAAGTAATGAGTCTGCATTATTATTTTTATAGTGATGATCTTTATTCCACAAATTCTGTTTTTCACATGCTAGACAAATGAATAAACACAAATTCTATAGATTTCAATCTAGAATCTAGGCCTGGGCCAATAAGCAACTATCTAGTAATATCCTGGCATTCTTAAACAACCTATTAACTGCATAGCAACATATAATAAAAATATAATATAAAATATAAAGATGTAAAAAACTGTTACAACCATCTTCAGCACCTCAGAATCATCAGTTTTAAAAAATGCAAGCACCATTTTCTTGAGTAAATGTTGAGATTTGAATATTGTGATTATGTCTAAAGTTTAAATGTGAGTAAATGTCTCTGTCATGAGTACTGTGCATACAATATGTATTTATAAATCAATCAATTAATCAATTTCATTCGTACAGTATACCATTCAGTTTATTCCACAGCTAACCCCATTTGAACCATGTCCATACAAATAAATTTAAATTTTTTCACAATCAACATATTTTTGTTGATTCTAATCACTTGTAATAAATGCATTTTGAAAATAATATATAATTGATTTAAGGGGCATCATGAACTACATTTTTTACATTTTATAATGTTTTCCAGCAGCAGTTTTGTGCAACTCTCACATCTGCCCACTGAAGCTAAGCAGGGCTGCGCCCAGTCAGTTCCTGGATGGAAGACCACATGGGAAAGCTAGGTTGTTGCCGGAAGTGGTGTTAGTGAGACCAGCAGGGGGGCGCTCAACCTGCGGTCTGTGTACGTCCTAACGCCCCAGTATATTGATGGGGCCGTCTTTCGGATAAGACGTAAAACCGAGGTCCTGACTCTCTGTGGTCGTTAAAAATCCCAGGATGTCCTTCGAAAAAGAGTAGGGGTTTAAGTCCGGCATCCTGGCCAAATTTGCCCACCGGCCTCTGTCCATCATGGCCTTCTAACCATCCCCATATGATAATTGGCTAATTGGTGTCTCCTCTCCACCAATCAGCTGGTGTGTGGTGTGCGGTCTGGTACAATATGGCTGCTGTCACGTCATCCAGGTGGATGCTGCACACTGGTGGTGGATGAGGAGATTCCCCCTAAAAATGTGTAAAGCGTTTTGTATGTCCAGAAAAGCGCTATATAAATGTAAGGAATTATTATCATTCATTCATTCATTTTCTTTTCGGCTTAGTCCCTTTATTAATCAGGGTTCGCCACAGGGGAATGAACCGCCAACTTATCCAGCATACGTTTTACGCAGCGGATGCCCTTCCAGATGCAACCCATCACCGGGAAACACCCATACACTCTCATTCACACTCATACACTACGGACAATTTAGCTTACCCAATTCACCTATAGCGCATGTCTTTGGACTTATGGGGGAAACTGGAACATCCGGAGGAAACCCGCGCGAACACGGGGAGAACATGCAAACTCCACACAGAAATGCCAACTGACCCAGCCGAGGCTCGAACCAGCAACCTTCTTGCTGTGAGGTGACAGCGCTACCCACTGCACCACCGCGCCGCCGCTATTATTATTATTATTATTTCTGTAATTTTATATTTTTATAATTTGATTAAATGATCTGTGCTAAGCTAAGCTACAAGTGCTCCCTCCAGACTCTCTATAGGGAAGTTTTAAAATGAATAATTTTCAAAAGCATTGGAGTGTTCTTTTAATTGCAAACCATTAACCAAACAATGTATATATTACATGCAATTGCTTCTATCCCAACTGGAAACAAACAATTTCTCTTTCTCCTATAGTCTTTTTTCTACTGTGAAACTATACATCTCACATTCTTTCAGCGCTCTGCCCCAGATGCCCTCTCATTGCAGTCAGGAATTTCACAGCCGACCTTCAGGTTTCTTTTAAAACCTAGACCAAAACAAAGAGTCTCGGAATGCCCTACAAGTATGCATTGTCTGTTACACTTTTGACATCATAATTCTGCAGTACACATCCAGAGAACAATTAATGACATCTATTCATATTTACACTTTACAACAGCAAAAAAAGGTCTTTCTGTCACATGTCCTAGCTACTTGAATGATGATTTAATGCTGGACACATCGGTGACTGCATCCTAATCAAGTATTTGTAAACATGGGCTGTATGCATGAAGTCTTAAAGGTGCCCTATAAAGAAAATCTGGGTATACCAGTAGGGATAGTCGAATAATAAAAGACTAGTACATTTAAATGGACATACCGTGAGCCTCAGACACCATTGTTTCCTCGTTCAAGTGTAAATTCCACGAGTGTAAAACCCTGGTGGACAAAAGGCCAATCAGAACACAAAGTAGACTGTTGCGTGACTCGTAGTGCATCACCTCAGTAGTTCCATGTACTTTAGGTCATGTTCTGCGTCATGTAAACCTGACGAACAGCCACGTCATCAGATCACTAGCCAAAACACAGAATGATATGATGCCCTGGGATCATTAATATACAGTTGATAGGCCACAGCGTTTCCTAGTGAGACAGCAATGATAATTATTCTCCCTTAGTTATTTTTACGTCTATATTTAACTTATTATGTATGTGGGACTTTTATTTTGAAAACGAGAGACGCGGATTGTTTACTATGCGTTACTAAGCAATGACTGCAGTGGACATGTTCAAACTCGTGTCAGGATGCAAAATGCAGGATTTACAGATTATATTTATTCAGCTTCACCCCGAAGAGGCATAAGGTATGTTTTATTGTATCTTTTGTTAATTTATCATGTTTATTGTGAAATTTGATGGGTATGTTTCAGCAAACACGTGTATACTGCTGAAATGTGCTCTTACTGTCATTTTTCTGGAGTAGATTGATATTAATTCCTGGCTTTCTTTAAAATTACTGTATTGCTTAATAATACAACGCAATACACATCTATCGGCCTCTTTTTTCAAGTTTAGTTATCCACAACAGATCTTGTGAGCAAAATAGGGTAACACTTTACAATAACAGTACATGAATGATGTATTAATATGTAAACTAAACATTACTTTATTATGAACTAATAATGAGTCAATGCATGCGCTAATCATGAACTAACGTTAACTACATGAGTCACAGGAGTTCATGTGTGAATAGGCTACCTTAATTACTTGTTAGTACATGCTTGTTTGTAAATTAATGTATTAATTACCACATTAGTTTATGCTTAATTTAACCATCATGAACTGGTGATATGTTAATGTATATTTATATTGTGACTTTACTTGGAGGGGCACATCATCATTAACCCATTCTTAACTACTCATGAACTCCTTATGCCCGTCCGTCTAGTGCGTTTACACTGAATAACAATAGAAAAGTGTTCTGTCAACATCAACATGAACAGTTTAAACACAGGAGTTCATGAGTAGCTAAGGATGAGTTAATGGTGATGTGCCCCTCCAAGTAAAGTCACAACATAACTCATACATAAATAATATATTAACAGCTCATGAGTTCATGTTGGTTACATTTAGCTTACACTTAAATGTTAATTAATACATTAATTAACAACATGTAATTAATTAACAAGTAATTAAGGTAGCTGGTATTCACACATGAACTCCTGTGACTCATGTTGTAGTTAAATTAAGTTCATGATTAGCGCATGCATTAACTATTAATACAAATTAATACATCATTGTTCATGTACTGTTATTGTAAAGTGTTACCAGTTAACATTATGGGTTTATATTAAAGAGCTCATCTATTCCATGTAGGTAAAGTAAACCTCCACCCATTATGTTCAAAAGATTTAACTAGGCATCTACTGTGTTTGTTGCAATAGTGTTTTGACAATTTAAGTATGATTATATTGCCTGTGTTCAGCGTACATCATGCTGTATGTGTCTATGAGAGCTGCACGTCAAAACAAAGCTCATTAATATTCACGACCAATCCAAATATGGTCACTATGGACTTTCTGATTATAGGGGTATTTTATGCAGTAATAAATGAGCATATAAAACCAGATTTTTAAAAACTTATCTAAGCCATATAGCTACTCTGTAGATATCAGAGACAACTTGTAATTTTAGTATGTCATTTTAGAAGCATGCCATAATAAATGCCATAATATTTTTTGCAGATATTTAACAAACATGCTAAGTGATTATACTTGTTTATCTGAAAAACAATGCTAAAGTCATCAATCCTTCTGTAAAAAATTGAGAATAGTTCTGTGCACCAAGCCTCACACTTGCACCACCAGAATGTGTGTAATATCTTTGCACCTGCTGCAGCCACGGTACGGCAGCAAAGTTCCTTAATTATTACACAGGAATGAGAGAATAGTTCCTAGCCATATCATCCTTTCCATGAAAAACTTTTTTTAAATTCTCTCAGTCTTAGTACACAATGTAACTACAGAATAGTCAAGCTTTAAACAGGAAAATTATCAAAACCCTTTGGTCATTTTTGAACGAGATGCTAATGGTCCAATCCGATTCAATGATCTGTGCTAAGCTAAACTAAAAAATCTTGCCAGACCTGGAGATAGGCTGAATGGATTACAAAATGGTAAAACTCGACTGTTTAACTATAGGGGAGTAGTAAAATGAGTCTATTTTGAAAAAAACAAAAGTAAAAATGCCAACAAAAACACGTCATTTAGCCAAAGATAGTAGTGGCACATAATAATGCTACATATCTATGATAATGCTATTTATATTTCAGACCCGCTTGCAGCAGCTCTGAAGCCCTCTAGCGGCCGTTTCGCTTCACTGCGCCTCAGCATTCAAAGGTCTGTTCGTCCTTCACGCGCATCCCCACAGCGCCACTTGGAATAACCTTTGCATTGTAATATTTGAATGTAATTAGCTTAATTGTTGGTTCACATCTTTGCGCTTCTCCCGCGAGTAAAAGCAATGTGAATCATCCTAAAATGGTTTGCCGAGCGGCTGGATGCTGAGATCATGATGAGGTCAGTATAGAGGAGGGGTGCAGACGGTCGCCATCAGTCTGTCTCTTTAGCGGCGCTCAAGGAGAGAGAGAAAGCTTCTGTACATCTGCACTTTGATAGCGGAGAATGGCGTTTTCATGTCGGCTGTGTTCGCCTGTCATCATGCCTCGTCTCTGAATGCGGTTGTGTGTGTATTTGTGGCGTAAGGGAGGGGTCCAGCGGGATGGAGCAGAGTTTCATGCAGTCCGCGATGGCTATGGGTGGACAGTCCAAGAAAGGCTTCTCCAGGAGCATCGCAGTGGAGAGAAAAAACCTGATCACGGTTTGTAGGTGAGTGTGAGAGCTTTCAGGTGCTGTGTGTGTGTTGCGATGTTGACGGCCTTCAGCGGAGTCATAAACATGGATGCGGTCACTGATGACAAAGATCATTCTCTACCTCATTTGCTTCCTTCCTTCAGTTAGAAAATGCTGACATCAAAGGCGAACATCTTAATCATCATCTTAAATATAACTGAGATGTGTTTTGTGATGTCTATGACAAACATATGGAGACAGCACTTTATGTAGCCTACACCTGAATCGCTAAAAATATTTTCGGTTTTAGGAATCTGCGAACATTATTTGTCGTTAAAAGTGTAGGATCAAATGTTTGTGGACACAAATTTATCTTTGAAACCGGACATTGCACGCGATGTGATTTATGTCTGTTCCCCGGATGATGTTGCTATGACGACAACCTTCCTCCTGCAAGGGCAGCAGCAGGGCTGACGGGGGAGCCTGCCTGCTGAGCGCACAGAAAACAGGGATCATAAAATGAAACGATGAGCTTTAATTAGGAAAATTCGGATAAAAATCACTAATGTCGTTGATTCTGTTAAAATGTACACATCCTTCACTTGCTCCAAATACGTTTAAGTTTCTTTGTTCTGTTGAACACAAAAGAAGATAACGTTACTCTGAGGAATTTTGGAATATTCTTCAGGATATTTTGTTTTGTGTTCAACAGAAGAAGATTTAATAGAAGTTTAGAACCAATTGAGTGTGATTAAATGATGAGGAAATTTTGAACTATTGAACTATCCCTTTAACATTAATGAAAACTTTCTGTGCCACAAAAAAGGTTTTTTACACTAAGAACAGGATGTCTCTTTGAAGAACTGTTTACTGTTTTCCAAAATGGTTCTTACATCATAGAGATGCCATAGAACTTTCTACATCCCTTATTTTCAAGGGTGTATGTGCTGCTAACATATTAATACAGCATTAGTTCACTAGAAATGATGTCATTATGTACTCATGCTAATGTTGTTTCCATCCTTTTGTTCATATTTGGTATCAGTGGAGATATTTTTTATGAAACCTGATACATTTCTGCTTTTTGTTTAAAAGTCTAGTCACCTAAATCTCTGACGCTTTAAAAATATAGAAAATCAAAAAACAAGCAAACAAAAACAATCCACATGAATAAATCAGTTTAATTCAAATCTTCTGAGAGGTGATCATTAGATGAAAAGATTTTTATTCACATCTGCACATTGATCAGTGAGTATAAACAGAAGCTCAGGACTAAGTGTTTGATATGCGAGAAAAAAACTCAAATGTGCAGCGTGACAAAAGATTAAAACAGTGTTTTTTGTGCAACTAGAAAGTATGCTTGAGCTCTGAAGACTGTGAACATCGTTCACAGACCAATGCTGTTATAAGCTTATAAAGTGGATGCAACAGTTTCTCCCAATCCCAGATTCATCCAAAAGTGAAAATGTACATTTAAAGGGCACCTATTTTATCCCTTTTTCCAGATTTAATATAAGTCTTTTGTGTCTCCAGAATGTGTCTGTAAAGTTTCAGCTCAAAACACCCATCAGATTATTTATTAGACCTTTTAGAATGTTGGGATTTTCTGCTCTAAACACAATGTAGTTGTTTTTGTGGCCTGTGCCTTTAATGCTGGTTCTCCCCGGCCACCATTCCCACGTGCCTGTCAGAGTGTGCCTCAATCTCCGGTGCGTCAGATAAACAGCACAGTGACAGACATGAAGGAAGCAGATCTCTCGTAACATTTGTGAGAAATACTACAGTAAGAACTTTCCCAATGATTATTTGATGTATTTGTTGTGGAGATAATTCAAGCCTTTCGATGAGTCACACACAATGTCGTTACAAACACACACTCACACACACACACACACACACACACACACACACACACACACACACAC
>CAIGQV010019950.1:495511-530662 GCA_903798115.1 Danio jaintianensis | reverse complement strand
CACACACACACACACACACACACACACACACACACACACACACACACACACAGCGCGCGCATTTAATTTTGCAGTGTTTTTGCATGCAAATGTGACAGGATACACGTTAATATTCTCTGCTGTATGGATATCTGTTATGTTAATGTACAAAATAAACCTGATTTAACGTCCACAAACCGGGATTGTAGCGTCTTCTTTTATAATTGTGCTGACACGCGGCTGTGGTGATAAATACGGTAAAATCGCTGTAATTCATTACAAACATGCACTGTTTTAAAAATGTTTTAAACTTGTAAAACTCATTCTTGATCACATTTGATGATGATTAATGATCACAGTGAGCTCAACAGATCTTTTAATCCCAGTTGCTTTGCGCACGTCCTGTCTTGTTGATATGATTATACGTGTTACTACGGAGACATGTTAATACGCGTCTGTCAATCAATTTGGTGGGCGGGGAAACCGCACTCCTATGTCACGTTGCGGTCGGCCTCAAAATGAGAGGAATTTGGATCCTATTTTAATGTCAGGAAATTAAAAAAAGAGACTTATTGTCTTTATATCACCCCAGTATGACTGTGGACACACTATACCTACACACAGTTCTGTCCAAACAGTTTAAAAAAGATGATTTTCATCATAGGTGCCCTTTAATTCACTCATTTTCATACCATAGAAGATTTTTCTCTTCAGTAAATGTTTAAAGAAGATTTTTTCAATGGTCCCTCATTTTTTATTTGATTAAAAATAAACATACAAGCAAGTCCAAATCAATCCCTGTGGCTCCTAATGATACACTGATTAATTAGCTTTAATCCACAGTCTGGGCAAACAGTTCACGGCATATGCACGAGTGTAGTGGGCTAGTTAAAGCTAATAATATTGTAAATAATGTTTAATTTCTTTTATAGACCTTTTGTTTTGCTTCACAAGACCTCATTGAATCATCAGGAGCCATGGGGATTGATTTGGACTTGTTTGTATGTGTTTATTTTTAATCCCAAAAACAGGTGACCACTGACTTGCATTATACAAATGTCTCACTGGATAAAAAAAGTCGCCTTTATCTTTGATAGCCTGGGGGTGATTAAATTAACTGTATATTTTCAGTTTTGGATGATCTAACCCTATAAGTACCTATAGGGTAGTATTTTATCCTTCTTATCTCCAAAGTGGCTTTATCAGATCTCTTCAAAGACAGATTCAGTTGTGCTATTGGAGGTGTGCTGTGGGCGGAGCTAAAGAGTCACAAGCAGAAGCAGATTCTGCATAGCGATCACCCACATGCTCTGACATCATCGACATAAATAAAACAGAAGGAACAAAAACTTCTATTAACTTGTTAACTATTAACTTAAAATGACAAAAAGTCAAATCCATCCATTTATATTAGATCCAGAATTATATTGAACAGCAAGAACAACAGCAGACTATAGCAGAGAATCTCGATTTGATAATTCTCCTTTCATGACATCGTCACAATTTTTTTTTTCTACGCATGCTATTTTCACCCTCCATACTAAAGTAATTGTTTTTTTTTAATTATTCAAACACAGAAGGAGTATTTTTGTACATAAATGGTATTAAATGCATTATATGGTATTTGGCATCCACTGTAAAGTAAATAATTTCATAAAGCGGTCATCTGTCTTCAGACATCTTGGATAGATTACATTTATGTGGATTTATTGATCTGTTTATAAACAAGGGAGTTTGTGGCAAAAAGACTCTCAGTGGTGTAACCGAAATCTCTCATATATTGATTAAAATACCTTCAATTGTGCTTCCAAGAACAGTTAATTTCACTTGGATTTGAAACTGGAGGATGAGTAAATGATGACAGAATTTTCATATGCTGAACTTACCCACAATTAAGTGTCTCTATGTTTTTATGTACGGTGCTGTATACATTCATTCATTCATTTTCCTTTGGCTTAGTCCCTTTATTTATCAGGGGTTGCCACAGCGGAATGAACCGACAACTTATCCAGCATATGTTTTACACAGCGGATTCCCTTCCAGCTGAAATCTAGTACTGGCAAACATCCATACACACTCATTCACACACATACACTACGGCCAATTTTGTTTATTCAATTCCGCATGTCTTTGGACTGTGGGTGAAACCGGAGTACCCAGAAGAAACCCACACCTACACAGGGAGAACATGCAAATTCCACACAGATATGCCAACTGACCCAGCCAGGACTCGAACCGGCAACCTTCTTGCTGTGAGGCGACAGTGCTAATCACTGAGCCACCGTGTTGCCCCAGTGCTGTATACATACTGCTTAATCTTGGCCAGGACGCTCTTGTAAAAGTCATTTTTAATCTCAATGTGTTTTTTTCTTGTAAAATAAAGGCTATAATAATAATAATAATAATAACATGCTATAATAGTTATAGTGGAACCAAGATTTTTCTCTTTGCTCTCTGTCTGTCAGGTCAAACTCTGCCTATTGTACTGCAGTGGAGGGCTGTACTGAAAGAGTCATTGTTGTGATCGGAACAATCGACAGTGAAGTCACTGCTATTTTTGGCATTGACAGGAAAAACAAATATGACAATTTCATTTAATACAATTAAATGAAAGGATATTCTGTATATGACTAAAACACACAATAAAAGCTGTCACTAAAATGACAACAGAAAAGCAGTAGTTATGTTATTCATTCATTCATTTTCTTTTCGGCTTAGTCCCTCCATTAATCTGGGGTCGCCACAGCGGAATGAACCGCCAACTTATCCAGCATATGTTTTACGCAGCGGATGCCCTTCCAGCTGCAACCCATCACTGGGAAAAGTTATGTTATTTATATTAATAAAATAACCTTTCAATTATTTAGAAACCACACACTTAAAGCTGGGGTCAGCTCCAGAGAGCCCACAATCCTAAAGATGTTTACAACTGACTCTTTAAAACAAAGAAATAAAGTTAAATAAATAATTAAGTTGTGTTCCCTAATTGGTTATGTTCCCTAAAGTTGAGTACTCCGCAGTTAAAGTATACCTATGACCCATCTGTTGGTGAAGTACAGTAAGTAGCTAAATAGGAAATGTCCAGTCATTTATCAGAAAGATTCATTTAGTGCATCGATCCATACGGTTCAAGGGAACATCGCATTAGTCATCGTATCATCACATCATTGGCTATCAACTCACCATCGCTTCTCGCAACAAGTTTTTAAACCATAGACTTGAAGATACCTTTCTGAGTTTGAAATTGTTTTTGTTGAATGTGTTAATTTGGATAAAAATAAAGACATTCTAAAAAGTTGCAGTAATGCTTTACCTACAGCATTCAGGTATTACCTTACCTTACCATTTTAACTCTTGTAAGAAAGAAGTGTACTTAAATGTGTATTTGTGGTTTATTTAAAATCTTAAAAGGTATATTCATAAATGTCAATCACTTAAGTGTATTTACCCCTTAACTGTCGCCACCACTTTTTGAACATAGACATGAAAACATAGACATACGTTCAATTTAAATGATTGCCAATCTTAAACGCTTTGGTGCACAGATCTAAGCTTGGTCTCATTTTAAAGAAAGCAGATGTCAGATTGTAGCTGAAGTAAAAAAGTTTAAAAAAAAAATAATTAAATTATGCAAAAGTTATGTGCCTTTATGTTTATAAAACATGAAAATTGCATTTTAGAAAGCATGTTTTAGCCTAAAATAGACAAAAAATCAAAGCTAAATATCTGAACAAATTACATTTCAAACTTAAAGTTGATATATCAAAAAATGAGCTTTCAGTAAGATTTAATTTGGCCGCAGTACCAGACATGACCACCAGATAACCTTTAGTTTCCATTGGTGAACATACAAGGGCGCCCTCTATGTTTTGAGGAATATAAACTGTATTTTTTCCTACTTTTGTCAATATTTGTAAAGTAGACAGGAAATTCTGAAGTAGCACGGGCAGTTTAGTGGTATTTGAGTTGAAGTTAGCCTCTAAAAAACATCTAAACTAAATTTAACATGTGGATTGCTGTGATAACTATTATGATTTAAAAATACAACCGTAAATGGTCCCACAGGTTATAGGGTGACAATAAATGCGTTTTACTCTATTACTCTTACTACGTAACAAAAAACTGTGGTAAAATATTTATTCGGAAGTCTTGGATCTTTCCAACGATATATAGTTTGCCGTGATTGGAGTAGGATTTAATTGCAAAATAATTATGTAAATTAAAACCCTGTGGCGGAGTTAAAGAGAGCACACTTTAGGGATTTTTTGTAAGTACATTTTAAAGAGTTAACTTTTATAATTTTAAAAAGTTTTAAAACGTTTGAGGTAAAAAATAAATGCTTTCTAATAACTATTGTCTATGGGCCATTATAATCGTTGAAAATATATGTTGTTTAAATAAACTTTAAATGTTAAATTGTAACTTCATAATTGTGTAATATATATTTACATGCATTGTATGCAAGCGTTGATAAAAGTTAGGGAAGAACGGGGACAAAAGTAACGTGGGACGAAAGTAACAAAGCGATTTTCTCTGAGCCCTGAAAACATTGGCTCTCCAGGCTATAACAGCACATTAAGCAACCCTTGATGGAGCTGCCAAATATCATGTGATTTCAGGACTGTGTCCCGCAGTTAGCTTCAAATTTCTGTTTTTAAGTGCAAAAAGTTAGTTATTGTAGCAACTTGTGTCTCTCTTTTTATGTGTCACAGTAATGATCAATCTACAGGTTATTTAGTGCAATAACACATGCTTAAGTTTGCAGTCTCTGAGTTTTTTAGTTTAAAACTAAATCAGGTTTAAATGGCAAGAGTTCCTGTGGGGACGAAAGTAACACTGTTATTTATGTCCCACTGCTTATCGACAAACCTTACTTTTCCCTTCCACTTTAAAGTTTGCAGTGTTTTGACTCAGATGTTTTATTAGATTAATGCATATTGCCAATAATAAAAAAATATTCAAAAATGTAGAAATTTGAACGTTTTGCATTGTTGGATTGCTTTTTAAACATTTGATGGAGCTGAAATTTAAAATGAAAATGCAGTTTAATATTTTACAAAAATGTTTGCAAAAATACAGAAAAAAATTTGTTTGCAGCGAACTTTAACAAGGTCATAGTCAGATATTTTTTAAATAAACAAGATTAAGCCAGTAAATCTAGCAAATATTGTGTTACTTTTGACCCACCCGTGTGTTACTTTCATCCCTGCTGATGGGGTCAAAAGTAACAATGTGCAACTTTTGTTTAAAGTGAAGTTATATTGGAGTTGCTTTGCATTGATACAAAATAACACCTGATTTTGATAGACCACTCTTATGAGTTTGTTGGCACAGCAAAAATATATTTCTGTTAAAAAAATTATCTTTTAAAATGAGGTTTTTATGAAAAATGGAACTTTCGTCCCTGCTCTCCCCTACTCTTCAATACATTTGACAGTACTCCAAAGCATCTTTCAAAGACAACAGAAGACATAATTATGAAACGACACCTATAGACCATTTTGATGGATGTAAACAAAAACAATGGTCCCAGCGTATTTCCTGTTTTACGTTTTTAATTTCTATAGCTTCCGAGAATCCAAAAAGAGCCACATATTGATAAATAATGTTATGATAGCTGTTTTAACAAGAAGTTATGATTAAATTGCCTCTTGTTGCAGTTATGAAATAGTTTGATAACAAGCAGGAAATGTTCATGGGCCAATGACATGACCACATTGAAATGGTCTATAGAAATTCTACTTACTGTAAGTGGATCAGAGTAGACACGATTACGATTACGATTAAAGTACTTGCATTGCATGTAATTTTAAGCAACAATACATTTGAATGTACTATAAATAACATGCAGTTGTGTGTTCAAAAACATTACATTCACGAGATTAAAAAAAATGGTTAAAGTGTAATTCTTCATATGAGAATTCAGTCATGTTCCACAACACAAACATGAACTTTATGAAAGGTCTTTTTTGCAGATGATACAGAGCTGATGGAACACAAAAACAAGTAGTGTGAGTTCTGAAGCAAAATAACTAATTGTGCATTCTGCTATTTTTGGTTGTATGGCAGGTTTTCTGTGAAGACACTGTTGGAAAAGTACACCGCAGAGCCCATTGATGACTCGTCTGAAGAGTTCATAAACTTCGCTGCTATTCTAGAACACATCCTCAGCCACCGCTTTAAAGGTAAGAAACTCTACTAATTCACAGATTTGCTTGTATTGCTTAACTCAAGAAAGCTAAGAAAATATTTAAGCTTGTAATCTCCCACATCATGTTTTTTTTTGCAGGCTCTGGCAGCTGGTTCGATGGTCAGCGCAGTTTTTGGGATTTTATCCGCCTGGCCTGCAGTAAAGTGCCCAATAACTGCATAAGCAGCATTGAGAACATGGAGAACATCAACTCCTCCCGAGCAAAGGTGGGTGTGCAAATCTCTATACTTCCTTTTTGTGTTTGGGAGAACTTCTACAATGTGTGTATGTCTTACATCCAAGAATAAAAAACGCTTCCAAGGGTTAGTTACCCAAAAATCATAATTCTGTTATTAATTACTCACCCTCATGTCGTTCCAATCCCCTGAGACTTTCATTCATCTTCAGAACACAAATTAAGATATTTTAGATGAAACCCGAGAGTTCTCTGACCTTCCATAGACAGCAATGGTCCAGAGACGTTCAAAGTTCAGAAAAGGAACCAAAAACATTGTCAAAACATTCCATGTGACATCCAACTTTTTTTCACCTATGTTTTCTCTCACGAGTCAGGTCAGGGTGCGCATTTACTATGGCCAGTACGACATATTGCCAGTAGTCTGCAATGCAACACACAAATTTCGAATTGCCTATAGTAAACACACTGTATCTGCAAACTATACAGTATCTTACTTTGCTTTGGCAGGAAAGTTGAATGCTTACTTGTCACAATCTCAGACAAATCCGTCAACAAATGCATGTTTATTTGAAATGAAAGCATAAATCCAGATGGTTCTTACATTCAGTATAGACAGACTGATATGCTCACTTTTCTTCCTTATAATAGCTCTCTGACTAGTCTTCTGAACTATTGCGTATTTGTCAAACCCCTCTCATATGACGTTTACACAAGTAGTAGAAGGCAGGTATGGATTCCGGCAAAATATGCCCATGCCTATTGAGCATGAATGGTCGTGTATAGTGTATTTTAGGCTGTACAGTGTGGAAAGTAGGGATGGGATGGTTCATAAATATAAAATATATATATATATATATGTTTTTTTTATTATTATTTGATGGGAAAGCGAGTATTTGTAGTGTTTTGGTATCTGAATGGAATATGTGATCCCACAGTGTGGAGACCTGCTGCCGTTTGCTGTGCTCTCTCTCTCTAATGCTTTTCGTAATGCTGAAAACTCCCATGATTCAGTTTATATTAGCTTAAATATTGCAGCGCAAAACGCAGCAGAAATTCAATACTCACAACTTTTCAACTTTTGCACATTTCTCTCTCAGCTCACAAATGTTTTTTTTTTTAACTCAGCATGCGTTACATCATATAGGCAGAAAACATGTTAACATAATGTCAGAATATCCATATGTATTGAAAGTACTTTAGACATCAGCCAATTTTTTTAATTACGTCAGCCAAAATGAAAGAGCTGTCTTCATTGTAATGTAAATGGGACGCTGACAAAGGAGGTGCAGATCCAAACGCAGGTTTATTGAGAATGGTCAGGCAAGCAACGGTCACAATCAGGAGCAAACAGATGTATGTAGGCAAATCCAGAGTCGCAGTCAAAAACACAGGCAATAGGTCAGTACAGGCAGGCAGCAGACAACATAAACAAACATGGCAAGGGTCAAAAACACAGCAAAACAAGGCGAGGGTCAAAAGCAAGGCAAGGAAACCGCATTGTAATATTCACTAACAGTATAACAAGCCATGATGTATGTGTGTGTGCTGTTTAAATAGTCCTGTAATCACTCCATGAGCAGCTTCAGCTGGGAGTGTGTGCAATCAATGGAGACTTGGAGCAGGTGTGAGTGTGTGTGTGTGTGTGTGCGTGTGTGTGTGTGGCATGACTGGAACTTGTAGTCCATATACCAGCAGATTTGTAGTCCGTTAGCGATAGTCCTGCACAGGCTGGATCGCTGGTGACCGTGACAGTCATTTCACTTAACCAACATCAAAAGACTAAATTAAAACCATAAAATACAAAAAAATTTAATGTATTTTATGCTCATGTGTGGTATTTCTAAATGGTATTTAAGTGTTACAATAGGGGATTGTTTTTTACAATGTAAACTGAATCAAACCAAAAACTGTGACCACAGAACGATTATACAAACCGAACTGACAATTTTTTTAACTGTCCCATCCCTAGTGGACAGAGATAGTTTTTCAGAAACACAATAAAAAAGCCAGTCTGGCCAAGGAGCCCTTTTATTCTAAAATGCCATTTAAAACAAAACGCTCTAGTGTAAATGGCACCTAAGACCCACTCAGTGTCTCCAAGGTCACTTGAAAACTTTGCCACTGTTTGGTATGGTTTGTATAGTGACACTTGCGTGAATAATTGTGATTTATTGTGTACCTTTAGGGCAGAGCATGGCTGCGGGTTGCACTGATGGAAAAGCGTCTGTCTGAATACATCGCCACAGCTCTGCGAGACAGCCGTACAACAAGGTCAGATCAAAAGAAAAAAAAACCTTAATATTAATCCTACCAGTTTGATCTGTTTATGCAGTTGCACTAATCAATACATAACATCCAGTTTAAACAGAACAGTTTATACAGCCATTAAGAATGTTAGACTGTATAATAATGCATTTATAATTGAAATGTGTTATGAATTACTTGTGTGCAGGAGGTTTTATGATGAAGGTGCCATAATGTTGCGAGAAGAAGCCACTGTCCTGACTGGAATGCTCATAGGACTCGGTGCGATTGACTTTAGGTAAGATAGTGGATCATGGGCTATTCTTATGATACTTTAATGCCATTTTTGAATGTCATGTAGTGTAGTCAGTGTTGTGTGATCTTTGTTGTTCTGTCCTTGTTAGTTTCTGTTTGAAAGGGGAGGCTCTGGATGGGAAGTCTGAGGCTGTTATTGACTACACTCCTTATCTGAAATTTACTCAAAGGTAAAGAACGTGTATTTCTATTGTATGGCTCATTTGCTTACAGGGAATAGCGTAGTAGGGGATTTATTTAGATTTTATTCATATCTCTGTGTACTAGGGCTGCATTAATTACTTTTCAGTTGCGATAATTATTTTTGCTTCTCTCAATTAATATAAATGTTTGCAAAAATATCCCACTTGCTATTTGTCCTTAAATGTTTTCATGTTATATTTTTATTAAATTGCATTGGCAATAAGTAGTGCTGGGCAAAGATTAATTGCATCCCAAATAAAAGTTTGTTTTGACATAATATACAACATGTGTGTGTATTATATATATTTATTATGTATATGTGATACACACACATACATAGAAGCACAACTACACAAAACAATTTTTTTACGTAGATATTTAAATTTATATATAATTTGTATCGGGCGACACGGTTGCTCAGTGATTAGCACCGTCGCCTCACAGCAAGAAGGTCGCTGGTTCGAGTTCCGGCTGGGTCAGTTGGCATTTCTGTGTGGAGTTTGCATGTTCTCCCCATGTTTGCATGGGTTTCCTCCGGGTGCTCCAAAGACCAAAGACATGCGGTATAGGTGAATTGAGTAAATTAAATTGGTCGTAGTGTATGTGTGTGAGTGAGTGTGTATGGATGTTTCCCAGTACTGGGTTGCAGCTGGAAGGGCATCCGCTGTGTAAAACATATGCTGGATAAGTTGGCGGTTCAATCCGCTGTGGCAACCACTGATGAATAAAGGGACTAAGCTGAAGGAAAATGAATGAATGAATGAATAATTTGTATCATACACATATACTTTATTTCTAAAATTAATAAACATTTTCTTAAATATATGCACGACTGTGTGTATTTATATATACATAATAAATATACACAGTACACACACTAAATTATGTCAAAACAAACTTTAATTTTGAATGCGAATAATCACGATTAATTTTTGCCGAGCACTAGTAATAAGCCTATATGAGTTTTCATGCTAAATATTATACATTTAACTTTCTCAATTTGCTTTTCTCTTAAGTTACTGTTTTACTATGCTCTTCCCAATCTGGCAACCATATGCATATGCTCTCTCTACACAGCAAAAAGTGAAACTTATGATCCAAAAACAAAAATAAGCATGTTTATTTGTCTCCATTGCTATATTTAGCTTTGATGAAGGCATATTGTACCCAGTCTCTTTTCGTTCCTGAGGCCACTTGTGCTATTTGCTGTGACTGTATATTAGAAAAAATTGGTGATAAGCTGTAAGAAATATTTTTCTTTGTGGTTGTCATGCATGCAACCTCTGAGGTACAAAACAAAGTCTTTTTTATTGTTCTTTTAATTGAAAACATTAAATTATTATTAGGATTTTTTGGTAACACGTTACAATAAGGTTGTATTAGTTAATGATAGTGTGTTAGTTAATGAAAATACAGTTGTTCATTGGTAGTTCATGTTAACTCCCAGTGCATTAAGCATGATTTGGATGTTAATAATGCATTAGTAAATGTTGAACTATGATTAATAAATGCTGTACAAGTATTGTTCATAATTAGTTCATGTCAGTAAATACATGAACTAATGAAACCTTATTGTAAAGTGTGACTGGATTTTAAAAATGAAAACAAGATTATTTTGCTTACCCCATTGGCAGATTATTCAACTTGTTTTAAAGAAAAACTCACGTAATTTGGATTTCATTCATTCATTCATTCATTCGTTCATTTTCCTTTTGGCTTAGTCCCTGATTATCAGGGGTCACCACAGCGGAATGAACCGCCAACTATTCCAGCATATGTTTTACACAGCGGATGTCCTTCCAGCCGTAACCCAGTACTGGGAAACACCCATACACTCTCGTATTCACACACATACACACTCATACACTATGGCCAATTTTGTTTACCCAATTTACCTATACGGCATGTCTTTGAACTCTGGGGAAACCGGAGCACCCGGAGGAAACCCACACGAACACGGGGAGAACATGCAAACTCTAAATCACTCAAACCAGCGACCTTCTTGCTGTGAGGCGACAGTGCTAACCACTGAGCCACTGTGCCGCCTAATTTGGATTTATTATTTCTAAAACAAAACCATATTTTTTTGGTTTGTCTAGAAAATGCTTCTTGATTTAAGACTTTTTTTGATATTTGAAAACAAGACAAAAAACATTTCTTTTAGTGTAGTCGGTGAAAGTCAGCGAAAAGTCAGAGAATTTGACATTTAGCTTAGACTGGGAAACCAGTAAGGAAATTAAAACCAAAATTTTCAAAATGATCATGATTATATGATTACCAAGCAGCCCTCCTACAGTCTATACTGCTCTGTTGCTGTGACGGTAAGATGTTTGTTTGTTTACACTTTATTTTCCACAATGACTAAATTTGTTTCGGACCCTAGGCCCACATTTGCGTACACTGAACAAAAACAGACAAAACAAATCAACACAAATATTCAATCATCATCACAAGTATTCATTCATTCATTTTCCTTCGGCTTATTTCCTTATTTATCAGGGATCACCACAGTGAAACGAACCGCCAACTATTCCGGCATACGTTTTACGCAGCACAGACCTTCCAGCTGCAACCCAGTACTGGGAAACACCCATACATTCTCATTCACACACACTCAAACACTATGGCCAATTTAGTTTACCCAATTCACTTATAGCACATGTCTTTGGACTGTGGGGGAAATTGGAGCACCTGGAGGAAACCCATGCAAACACGTGGAGAACATGCAAACTACATTACATACTGTATTTAAAAGTCTAATTGATGTAGGTAAAAAAGATTTCTTAAATTGATTATATCTGCACACAGGCAGCTTGTATTGTCTACCAGAAGGCAGTAACTCATACCCACAAAATAAACTATGCGAGGGGTCAGCTAATATTGTAATAGCTTCATCAGAAACTGACTGTTCATAGAAAGATTCTAAGGATTGATATGAGCAATTCCATGCAAATGTCAACCTTGTCATGAAAACAAATGTTGTTTTCACCAAAATAGCGAAATCCTTTCTAAGTTTATTCTGTAGGCTTGTATTTTAAAGTACTGTAAAAATACTAAAAAATGTCTCTGTCTATGTTTTCAAACAATTATATTTGATTTACTAAAGTCACACAAGTGCCAATTTCACATCTGTCACATCCATATGAAGCTTTTTTCCCTCATAAATGCAAAAATGCTAAATAAAATAAAATCAATCACTTTTGTTCTATAGAGAGACAACTCCTATCCTTTTGATTAGCATTATTTTTTGGGTTGTGCAGTTTAATTCACAGAATTTCTACAAATTATGTTATACTGTAAACACATACTTTTTTAGTCACATCCATAACGCATGTTTATTTTCCTAATTTAAAATATAAAAAATGTTTACAGATTAATATTTTGCAGATCCCATAACTCTGTGGTTAGTTATTTTGTAAAATATAAACAGATATTTCAATATAAATGTTAACATATACTTTCTATGTGAATTTATGTTTTGAGATTTTACTGCAAATATCACAGCCATTAGGCTGGAATTGCTCGTATTCCCTTTTTTCACCAAACATCCAAGCTTGGCTTTAGATTGAACTGTAATGTTTCCATACCACAGAGTAAATCCATAGGGTATTATGCTTTTAATCACAGCTTTGTAAAATAAAATCCTAACTTTTTGATGTACCCCAACAAAAATGTTGTGCTGTTGTGTCCAGTTATGATTATCTCAGTGACGATGAGGATGGTCAGAGCGTGGACAGCAGTAACAGTGAAGACAGTGTGGAGCATCCCTACATCCCTCTGGTCACAGATGAGGAGAGCTGGAGGAACAAGTGCCGAAAGATGGAGCAGAGGTTCAAGATTGTCAATGCACAAAAGGTTAAAAATGCACAACAACAAGATTTCCATGAGTGCACTCAATGTTCGGTGTGCTGAAGGGCTTTTGCGATTCGTTTAGGGGTACCTTGAGGAGCTGGTGAGGCTGCGTGAATCCCAGCTGAAGAATGTGGAGATGGAGAATAAGAAACTAACGGCTGGACTAGAAGAACTGCAGCAACAGAGTCAGAAAGAGAAGAGAGAACTAGAGAACATCATACTGGAGCTGCAGGAACAACTGTGAGAGCTGCAAACACACACCGCTGATGCTTGAAATTGATGCAATTAGTCTGGATTAGTTGGTTTAAATGTATACTTCTAGTTGTTCAATATAATCACTATCATCATATTTTTATATATACACATTTATAAAAAAAATTTAGCATTCACATTGATGAATCAATTCAGTGTATTTTACATATTACAACGAAATTGTGACGAGGTGGTTTAGGTGAGGATTGAACCTGGGTCTCAAAGCTGGGGCTTTTCCCTGCTGAGCTAACTCCTCTTCTAATGAACCCAAGAGCAGAAGACTAATAAGGAGACTTGAGACTTTGGTTTCAGGGAAAAAAATATACTGAGATCTTTACTTAAAAATAAGATTTCAAAAGTACAACAAAAATACTTAAACCAAGCTTCAAGGAAATAGACAAAACAAAACAGACACAAGGGTCAAAATCACACTAGCAAAGTGTCACTTAGCTTCTCACAAGATACAGGAGAACACCAGGCAATAATGGCTCAAGACTGA
Organism: Danio jaintianensis; assembly: GCA_903798115.1. Lineage (NCBI taxonomy): Eukaryota > Metazoa > Chordata > Actinopteri > Cypriniformes > Danionidae > Danio > Danio jaintianensis. The sequence goes on along the minus strand of CAIGQV010019950.1, from coordinate 516,949 downwards.
ACACACTGGTTTGTTACACACAGACTTATATAGGGTAAAACACAGGTGTTGTTAATCTGGTTGATTGTTGACATATGGCGGGAAAGTGTGCCATCCACTGTTCTGGAGGAATTGCAGAAGTAGGATGCTGGTGTGTAACAAGCCAGGAGCGCCTCCTTCTGGCCAGGAGGAGAAATGCAGCCCAACAAATCCTTACAGGAGCCTCCCCTTTAAGACCGGCTCCTGACGTTCCTCTAGACTTGCCTTTGGGCCCGTTTAAAGTCGGCGATTAGTACTGGGTCCAGAATATCTCTAGTCAGCACCCATGACCGCTCCTCTGGACCATATCCCTCCCAATCAACAAGGTATTGCACCTTCCCATGGACCAGTCGAGAATCCAGAAGTCTGCGTACCGTGTAAGCCGGTCTACCATCAATAATGCGGGGTTTTGGTATGGGCTTGCTGGCTGGAGAGAGAGAGGAGCATACAACAGGTTTTAATTTGGATATGTGAAAGGTGGGGTGAATTCTCAGACCTGGGCAGCAGTAGCCGGTAGGATACGGGATTTATCTTTCTGATGATCTTAAATGGACCAATGTAGCGTGGGGCCAGCTTGCGAGACTTTACCCGAAGAGAAAGATCCCTGGTTGAAAGCCATACTCTCTGACCTGGCCGAAGTGTGGGTCCTGGCCTTCTATGCTTGTTTGCCTGTCTCCGCTGTTGTTGGGTGGCTTTCAATAAGGCTACTCGAGCTCTCTGCCATGATCATCTGCGTCGGTGGACCAGTTGTGTAGCAGCTGGGACACTGACTTCTGGTTCCTGTCCTGGAAACATAAGGGGAGGGAAACCATACTGGCACTCGAAAGGAGACATTCCCAAAGAAGAGTGGTAAAGGGTGTTATGTGCAAACTCCGCCCAGACCAACCGAGAGCTCCAAGTAGTCTGATTGTCTAAGACCAAACATCTCAGAGACCTCTCAATCTCTTGGTTTACCCTCTCTGTCTGACCATTAGATTGGGGATGAAAGACTAATAGAGGACCCAATAAGCTGACCAAATGCCCTCCAGAATCTGGACGTGAACTGTGGCCCCCGGTCAGAAACCATGTCCTGCGGAAAGTCATGGATTCTGAACACATTCCGCATGAGAAGCTCTGCTGTCTGACTTGCTGTTGGGAGTTTGGCCAGGGGAAGTAAGTGACATGCCTTTGAAAATCTGTCCACTACCACCAGAATGACTGTGTTACCTTTGGACTCCGGTAGGCCTGTAACAAAGTCCAATGAAATGTGTGTCCATGGATGTTTAGGAATAGGTAGTGGATGCAGCAAACCTTGAGGTCGGGTTCTGGGTTCTTTGTTTTGTGCACAGATAGAGCAAGCGGCAACAAAGTCTCGGACATCCTTCTGTAGTTTTGGCCACCAAAATCTTCTCCGGATGAGCGTGTGTCCTAGTGGCCCCAGGGTGACCCGATTGGAGGCAGGCATGAGCCCACTGCAACACGTTAGAGCGTAGATGGTTAGGTACAAAGAGACGCCCCGGAGGGCAATTACCTGGAGCTGATTGTGGCTGTGCTCTCCTGACAGTCTCTTCGATTACACACTGAATTGCACCAACCATTCTGGAGGTAGGTATAATGAATTCTGGTGTGGTCTCACCCTCTAGCGACCCAAACTGCCTCGAGAGTGCGTCTGGCTTTAAATTCTTAGAGCCTGGGCGATAAGAGAGTAAAGTCAAAACGATTAAAGAAAAGGGCCCAGCAAGCTTGCCTGGAGTTTAACCTCTTAGCCTCTCTAATGTAGGTGAGGTTCTTGTGGTCTGTCCAGATGAGAAATGGATGTTTGGCCCCCTCCAACCAGTGTCTCCACTCCTCTAATGCCACTTTGACTGCCAAAAGCTCTCGGTTCCCAATGTCGTAGTTCCTCTGTGCCGGGGTAAGCCTGTGAGAAAGATAAAGCACATGGGTGAAGTTTGTTATCAGTCTTATTTCTTTGGGAAAGGATTGCTCCTACGCCTACGTCGGAAGCATCCACCTCCACAACAAAAGGAAGCTCTGGGTCCGGAAGGGCTAAAATGGGGGCAGATGTGAAGAGAAGCTTTAGTCTGTTGAAGGCCTTATTAGCCGTCTCAGTCCACACAAATGACTTGGCAGTCTTTTTAGTAAGAGTAGAGAGTGGTTTCGCAATGGAGCTGAAGCCTCTAATAAATCTCCTATAAAAATTGGCAAACCCCAAAAATCGTTGTACCTCCTTGACTGAACGTGGTTGTGGCCAATCCAGTACTGCCTTGATCTTGCCAGGATCCATCTGAAGGCTACATCTAGATACTATGAACCCAAGAAACGACACCTTGGAGACATGGAATTCGCTCTTCTCCAGCTTCACGAAGAGCCTGTTTCTCAGCAACTGGGAGAGGACCTGCCAGACATGCTGTACATGTTCTTGATAACTACTTGAAAAAAATTAGTATGTCATCTAAGTAAACAAAAACAAACTTGTTCAGCATCTCTCTAAGGACATCATTAATGAATGCCTGGAAGACGGCTGGGGCATTTACAAGGCCAAAAGGCATTACCTGATATTCATAGTGGCCCATTGGAGTGTTGAAAGCCGTCTTCCACTCATCTCCTTCTTTGATCCTGACCAGATGGTATGCATTTCTGAGGTCCAACTTTGTGAAGATAGTGGCACCCTGCAGTATCTCAAAAGCGGTGTTCATCAGGGGTAATGTATAGCGATTCTTAATGGTTAAGTGATTCAAACTTCTGTAATCAATACAGGGCCGAAGACTCCCATCCTTCTTGGAAACAAAAAATAAGCCTGCTCCCGCAGGTGAGGTTGATGGACGAATAAATCCACTATCTACAGCCTCGTTCAGGTATCTCTCCATGGCAGTCCTTTCAGGAATGGAGAGGGAGTATAATCTTCCTCGAGTCGGGCATGCTCCAGGTACAAGTTCAATGGAACAATCGTAAGGACGGTGCGGGGGTAACGAAGTAGCCTGAGACTTACTAAAGACTTTACTGAGATCCATGTATTCTAGGGGAACTCGGGATAGACATGGAGAATCCTTGGGTAGCTCTGGCAGGGAGGCTGGAGACTTGGTAGTGACTGGCTTGGGTTTGGGTGTGACCCGTACTTCTGTGGTAGGTATGGTTATAGTGTGGGCTGAAGGAAGTCTGGAGGGATCGGGCTGGGGTCCAGGAAGTGTTTCCAGTGGCTCGAGAGAAATGGCAGAGGGAAAAATCAGAAACACAGCAGTTAGTACCCCAACTCCTTACAACACATTTGGGCTAGTCTATAAAAGGGTTGTGATGGATTAACCAAGGAAAACCAAGAACTAAGGGATGTTCTGGTGAAAAAAAATAAAATAAATTGTATCTCTTCTCTGTGTGTCCCTATCTTTAACTGGAGAGGCGTGGTGCAGTGACTAACCTGTCCTGAGCCAAGAGGTCTGCCATCTAGTGCTGTAATGGTGAGGGGTCTCTGGAGGACTATGGTTCTAATACCCAAATCACTAGCCATGTTGATGTCCAAAAAATTACCAGCAGCTCCAGAATCAATGAAGGCACTAAGATGATGAAGTTGGCTGCCTTGGGTGATCGTGGCTTGAATGGACACTCCGGAAGTCATAGCACAGGGGAAAAAACATGTACTCTCGCCCGGGTCCCCCTCTCCCTGGAACGAGAGCTGGCTTTTCCCTTCAGTTCGGGGCAAGTGTAGCGGAAGTGGTCTGGCCTTCCACAGTAGAGACAGCATCGTCCCTTCATCCGCCGATCTCGTTCGGTCTGGGTCAATCTGGTTCTCCCCAGCTGCATTGGTTCCTCAAGATCATTGGGTTGAAGGGGCTGAGTGATGGGGCTAGTACGTACGTAAGGGTCAAATAACCTAGTTTCCCCTTCCTCGTTCCTGTTGTCGTTTTCTTAGGCGATGGTCTACCCGGATGGCAACATCAATAAGGGACTCAAGATCTGGCGCGGGATCTCTAAAGGCCAGCTCATCCTTTAATTCAGAAGACAAGGCCCGATGAAAGGTTGCTCTCAGTGCTCGCTGGTCCCATCCACTCTCTGAGGCCAGTGTTCTGAACTCAATAGAAAATTCTGTCACACTCCTCTCGCCCTGAGAGAGTTGGAGTAGACGATAACCCACATCTCCTTTACTGGCTGGATGATGGAAGACCTTCTTCATCTTTGTAATGAAACTGGAACTGTTGTTAATGAGGGGAGATCTCTGGTCCCATAGTGACGTGGCCCAATTCAAAGCTTTGCCCGTGAGTAGAGTGATGATATAAGCTACTTTACTGTTCTCTGTGGGAAAACTGCTGGGTTGTAATTAAGAAAAGCCAGCATGCACTGGGTAACAAAGCCTCAACACCTCTCTGGGTCGCCATTAAATCTCTCTGGTGCTGGTAACCTGGGCTCAGACGAAGTAGCAAAAACTGCTGGAGGGATGACTATAGGTTGGGCACCTTGGGGAGCTAAAGTTTGAAGACTTAGCCGCTGAAGGATCTCAGCAAGAATCTGCTCATGCTTCTGGATAGTGGTCACTTGATCAGTCAAGGCAGACAGAATACATTCCACATTGGAAGGTGGTGAAGCTTCTTGTGCTGGGTTGCTTTTCTTGGTTCAGTCTTGCTGTGACGAGGTGGTTTAGGTGGGGATTGAACCCGGGTCTCTGGGACTCAAAGCTGGGGCTGGGGCTGGGAAATAGACAAAACAGACACAAGGGTCAAAATCACACTAGCAAAGTGTCACTTAGCTTCTCACAAGATACAGGAGAACACCAGGCAATAATGGCTCAAGACTGAACACACTGGTTTGTTATACACAGACTTATATAGGGTAAAACACAGGTGTTGTTAATCTGGTTGATTGTTGACATATGGCAGATGGCGGGAAAGTGTGCCATCCACTGTTCTGGAGGAAATTGCAGAAGTAGGATGCTGGTGTGTAACAAGCCAGGAGCGCCTCTTTCTGGCCAGGAGGAGAAACGCAGCCCAACGAATCCTTACAGAAATTCTGTCCGGTGAATCTCAGCTTATACACACACAAAGAAAAAGAAAAAAAATGAATAAATTTTTATTTGATTAAATGGACAATAACCTTTTCTTTACTAATCGTAAACCAGTGTTTCAGGATTTCATGATTATAAAATCATGAAAAAAAAGTTTTTTTTGTTAAGTTGCGTGATATAAAGTCAGAATTCTGAGATAAAAACTTGCAATTCAGAGTTATAAAGTCAGAATTCTGACTATAGAATATATATATATAGAATATATCTTGCAATTCTAAGAAATAAAGTTGCAATTGTGTAATAGAACTCACAATTGCAAGAAAATAAGTCTGATTTCTGAGATAAAAATGCGTAATTATATAGTCAGAAATGCGAGTTATAAAGTCAAAATTGGGAGTTACAAAGTAGTTTCCTGTTATGGAGACTGACATTAAATTGAGTGTTAAAGACGAAAAGGAAAATAACAATATAATAGAAAAATAATATACAATAAAATAAAATAGAAGACTTCATTTTAGGCTTTTGGAGAAATCACACAACATATAAAGCCTATGTCCCGACTGTTTATTGTTTGTCCCGCTATCAAAAAGGAAGTATATAGTTGAACTAGGCTAATGTTCATTAAAAAGTTGCAATAATCCTTAAAAAAAAAGAAAAAAGCTTCTATAGGCTTCCATAGTTTTTTTTATATGTCTATACAGTTTTTATTTATTTTAGTACAAAAGGTTGAAGTAAATAAAAATGATAAACATTTCCGGTGACAACTAGTTGAAATAAAACAAGTTTTTCTCTGTATATTGTATTATTTTCTTTGTGTTAAGATTTATTTTGTTTAAAGTAACAAAAGTCAATTCAAGGCAAGTCAAGTTTATTTATATAGTGCTTTTCACAATGTAGATCGTGTCAAAGCAGCTTAACATAGTTCCCGATCCGAGCAAGCCAGTGGCGACAGTGGCGAGGAAAAAAAACTTCACCAATTGACGAAGTGAAGGGAAAGAAAAACCTTGAGAGAAACTAGGCTCTGTTAGGCACGACCATTTTTCATCTGGCCAAACTTCCTATTCAGAGCTGCAGTCTAGGCGCTGGAGGCTGAAGAAGCTGGAAGTCCATCGTGGAGAAGCTGCAGGTGTGAGTAGGGCACCGGCAGGCGGTAAGGTTGGGCCGCAGGATCAATGTGGGGACTCGTTTATCACAGTGGTCATTCAGGAATCAGTCTCATGCACTCCATTTCTCCATGATGACCACAGCATCAGCTCGGGATACGACCTGGTCCAGGATTATGGATACCTTGGGATCATCTCTTCACAGGTCTTGGATTGCATCAATGGCGCTGCATAGTCTCTAGGGACCTCGGAATGAGTATCCCCAGGTGGAAATAGAGAATAAAGAAAATAATTAGTGTAGCTGCTGTTCATAGTGTATTTAAACGAGATGCAAAAATGGAGTGTTATAGATGAAAATAGCAGTTAAATAAACAAACATAGAAACAAACATGTAAAGCATATGAGAGTTTCTAACACAATGTCTGGTGTATTGAGGAGTGTGTCCTACAGGTGATGTCGAGCCAGCTCACCTGCGTGGAGCACATTCATGCATCATACCGTTATGCGATGCATTGAGTGTATGCTTTACTAAAAAGATAGGTCTTTAATCTAGGTTTGAACTGAGAGACTGTGTCTGAGCCTCGGACATTATCAGGAAGGCTATTCCAGAGTTTAGGAGCCATAAATGAGAAGGCTCGACCACCTTTACTCGACTTTCCTGCGTTTTGAGATCTTAAAGAGTGGGTTGGATTGTAGCGAGACAGAAGGTTGGTTAGATAAACAGGAGCTAGATTATTTAAAGCTTTATAGGTAAGAAGCAATATTTTATAATCAATACGGAACTTAACAGGCAGCCAGTGTAAGGAGGATAAAATTGGGGTGATATGATCATATTTTCTAGACTTAGCTGAAGTTTATTAATAGAGGATGCTGGGCAACCAGCGAACAGAGCATTACAGTAATCCAGCCTAGAAGTCATGAAAGCATGAACTAGCTTTTCTGCATCTGAGATGGATAGCATACTTCGTAACTTAGCGATATTTCTCAGATGAAAGAAGGCGGTTTTTGTGACATGGGAGATATGATTTTCAAAAGTTAAATTGCTGTCTAGTATAACACCCAGATCTTTCACAGTAGAGCTAATGCTAACTTTGTGTCCCTCTAATTGCAGGTCGAGTTGTGAGATCTGCTGTGTACAGGATTTAGGCCCAATAAGTAATAATTCTGTTTTGTCTAAATTTAAGAGAAGGAAATTGTTGGTCATCCAGTCTTTAACATCTTTAATACATTCAGTTAGCTTAGACAGTTCAGATGTCTCATCAGGTTTTGTTGAAATATATAATTGAGTATCATCTGCATAGCAGTGAAAGCTGATCCCGTGTGTTCTTATAATGTCTCCCCAAAGTGATTTGCCTTGTTGTATTACTATTTTTAGAATGAGAGAAAACTTCATTTCCTGATTTCCTAAATGTTTTAATCCAAATAGCTTTAGGATCATGCTAAGTTTAATAATAATAAAAACATATATATTCAAATGAAGTGGCACGTTTAGTTTTAAACTCTAGTGATCATCTCTGCTTCATTTGAAAGTCAAAATGTTGCTTTGTTTTTTACAACAAAATGCTGGTAAAAACAGTGTGGCATACAGTAATCTCAAAAATCAGGAATCACATTTTTCACTCCATAAATATATAATTTATATGTCAACTATATGTTTTGGTCTGTAATTGAATTGCAGGACAAGTCTGATTCCAGGCGAACCACATCCACTCTCTAAGGATCTGTCAATCCCTCTTGTTAACCAGTGGCCATCACTCCAAAACTACAACAACCAGGAAGACAGTAAACTCTACCACAGGTTATATAAGTACTATTATCTGGCTCAACAGCATACTCAAAATACAAGTCGACTAGCTTTGTGAAGTACACTCAAAAATTATGTTTTTACAGTGCACACAATTCATTCATGTTGTCCCAACACAAATTGATTAAGTTAACAAATTTAAGTAGATTGAACATAAAACAGTTAAGTTGTCCCAAAAAAACTCTAGATTGGTGTCGTTTCAGCTCATTTTAAATAAATAGTTTGAACACAGCAAAAATCATTTATTTGACTGTACTTTAGATTGGGAAGTAGAATGTTAACTAAGATTTACTGGCAGATGCACTAATGCTGTGTCTTTGTTGTCTTTTAGGGGTAGTTTTCCCAGCCCGGAGCCCCATATCAGGCTAAACACAGATTCTCAGAGGACAGAACGAAAACAGAATGGAAAATCTTGGTGCACAGCAGGTACAACTTAAAATCCACTGACAACAAGCTTAAAAGGGATAGTTCGCCCAAAATTAAAATCTGTCATCATTTACTCACCCTTTAATCGTTTCAAACCTTTAGGAATTTTCTTATTTTATTAAACACAAAAGGGGGCGGCATGGTGGCTCAGTGGTTAGCACTGTCGCCTCACAGCAATAAGGTCGCTGGTTCGAGTCCCGGCTGGGCCAGTTGGCGTTTCTGTGTGGAGTTTGAATGTTCTGCCCGCGTTCACGTGGGTTTCCACCGGGTGCTCCGGTTTCCCCCACAGTTCCAAAGACATGCGCTATAAGTGAATTGAATAAACTAAATTGGCCGTAGTGTATGAGTGTGTGCTGGAAAACATATGCTGGAATAGTTGGCGGTTCATTCTGCTGTGGCGACCCCTGATAAGTAAAGCACTAAGTCGAAGAAAAATGATTACCGGTAACCATTGACTTCCATTGTTTTTCCTACTATGGATGTCAATGGTTACCAGTTTTCAGCTTTCTTCAAAATATTGTCTTTTGTGTTCAACAGAAGAAAGAAACTTATAAAGGTTTGAAACAACTTGAGGCAATGAGTAAATAAAAAAGGGTTGGCTTTGTTTTGACTTCACTGTCTAGTCGAAACTGGTTTTGTTGGTTGGTCAGCTGAGCTAATGGCACTAAGATGGTCGAGTAGATGTTTTGTTTATTTATGGGGTTTTTTTTTCAACACCTTTCCAGCAACTATGGTAGGGCTGCACAATATAAATGTTTCAGCATCGATATCGCAATATACGTTTCCACAATAATCACATAGCAGGATCTGCAGTTATGAATCTGGATTATAGCTAAAAACACCCATGATTTGTGGAGTCATTCCAGAGTTTAACCATAAAGTTACTAAAAGGTTTAAACCACACAAGAAATTATAATGTTTGTAACTTTAAGAACGATGAATTGTATTTATGTATAGATACAAAGAAGACTATGCAGTCTTATTTTACATTTGATCATTAAATTTATGTACCTAAATACCACTAGGCTCCCAGAAAGCCATAAAGCACTGTTATTTCATTTGTAACTTTGCTATACTGAAATGTAACAATGATTTTGATTGGTTTATAAAATGATGCATTCTTTCCAAATAGAGCTATTCATTTCATCAAATTATACTAAATATCACAATATTTATTGCAGAAAAATAAAATATTGCAATGTTGTTTTTTACAATATCATGGAGCTCTAATTTATGGCAAGAACCAGTTAATCCATACACAAAGTCTTTCTTATACACAAGTATTATTACTGCAATCTTTCCTAGCAGGCACCGGATGCCATGCAGATGTCAAACTGACATTGGTTTGGGACGGTGGCTAAACGTAAAAACCAATCATAATTAAACATCTATTTACAGTAGACTTTGACGTTGTATGGATGTCACGTTATGACGTTATGCTAATATTGGGTTTGGTTAGTTAATGCCAAAACCTTATACCAACCAAAGATCAACATCTACTGACGTTAGACTTTAACATTGTATGGATATCACATTATGACATTAATATGACGTTGAATTCGAATTAGTTAATGCCACAGCCTAAAACCAACCAAATATCAACGCCATCTGACGTTGGTATTAGACAGCAAATTTATGTAAAATTTTGGTCACCTGATGTCATAACCAAAATATAACTAAAGATCAACGTCATATGACATTGTGTGCCAGCTGGGTTTATGTGCATTAATATTATAGACCAATACAATTAATATATTGTATACTAATATGTATACTAATACTAATACGGCTAATATAAACATTAGTTAAAAAATAAGAAATAAAAGGACAACTTCATAAATTATCATAGTTAAACATATGCGTGTTCAGCCCCTCAAAATGCTATTGTCATGTAACTGAACATCCAAAACACATAAAATGTTTTTGTTTGTTTTTTTTGTTGTTTTTTTTACTCAAAAATGGTGTCAGGAAAACAGCCACCAAAACAATAGAATTTTAAATCTGAATTCAGATAGGAGGAGACAGAAAGCCCAGTGTTGTTGTTTGTTTTTTTTAAATAGCATTTTTATGGATATATAGAAAGTTATGGATAGATTGACCTGGGCTAAAAGTTTGTCTGTTTCTCCATCTTGGTCAGCAATTGGCCAGTTTTTTGAACATTTACCACCCTAAAGGGATAGTTTACACCAAAAATGAAAATTCTGACACCATTTGCTCACCCTCCTCATGTTCCAAACCTGTTTGAATTTATTACTTTTGCTGAACACAAAAGAACACGTTTTGAAGAATGCTGGAGACCGACTTTGTAAAGTACTCACTTTCATAGTATTTCTTTCCCAAGTCAATGGCCACCAGTTTGTTACATTCTTCAAATTATCTTCTTCTTTGATCAATAGAAAAAAGAAACTAGAACCACTTGAGGGTGAGTAGTTTTTTTTTCCACTTTTTTTGGTGTTTGATTATTCTCCCTATTTTTATTTTTATTTTTCAGAAAAAGACTACACTCCGTCGATGCTAGGTCTATGCGGCTCAATGTCTTCTTTACCCAGCTGTAAGTCCCTACCAAGCCTGAGGTCGACGGAGTGTCTGGTGAACATCAGCGCAGAGCCCAGTCCTGCTCTGACCCCAAGCTAAAGACCACCAGATGTCACAAGCAGAGAGAAACTGCCCTGCCAGCTAAGCCATCCACAGATATACGGCTCGGCTACAGCCTGGGTGACCCACATTACCAAAATTCACACGAAAATATCCTTTATTTTCCCTTGAAGAGATATTGCTAGTTATGATGTGAGATTTTTCTCTCAGATTTATCAGAGCGTCTATCTGAATGTCTTTGCTGCTCAGCTCTTTCTCCTGACTTGAGGTGGAAACCATTAAAGGCAAACTGTGGACTATGCACTGACTGACCTGAGACCTGTTTTTCCCTACAGTATAGGACGTCTCAGAGCTCAAACACAGCTTTCCCACAATTCTGTTACCCTTTAAAAATCTCCTTACAAAACACCTACATACAAAATCACAGTCTGAAATTAACCAGTGTGTGAAAGAAAGCATATTCTAGTTATAAATTAGTATGTTGACATTATCATCACGTTTTTGTTTTTTAATTCTCATCTGAACATCCCTCCTCCGCCAAAAAAAAAAGAGAAAACTCATGCCAAGATGATGTGTATGTCTTACTTCACAGTCTGCTGGTGGTAATAAAATGAAAGACGTTTCTGGAATACCTGCCTTATTCCTCTTTTTCTTGCCTGTTTGAGCATCCTGCACACGATGGCAGTGTATTATTGCTGAATGACTGACGTAATCTTAGCGGACCGTTATATATCTGCATACTGTTGTACTGTACTGTACTGTACTGTACGTTTGCCATCTATTTGTCATCTGTTGTCTCCAATGCGTGAAACACATTCATCTTCGGTATATTAGCAGCAAATTCCCGAAAGCCTAATTTTAATCGTATTGGCATCGTATAAAACTGATAAGCTAGATTCACTCTGTCCTCCATTGTCAGTGTAACTGAAAGTCTATTTGTTTGAGAATGTGTGTGTGTGTGTTGTGTTAGACAGCTGTTCACCCTCAATTAGCGGTTTTCTTTTTTTTATTCATTGCACTTTTTTGTTTTTGTTTTAAAAGCCATTGGAAACTATGCTGTTTGTCACTTAAAATCGCAATAAAACTGCCTTTTTTTGTCCTAATGTTTTCCACTGAGTCATAAATGTTCACTGTTTGTATCACCGGTTCCACTTGACAGTTCCTCTTTTATCATTTAAATAGATAGTTCACACACAAATCAAAATTTTATTTAAAAAAATACTCCCCATCAAGTGGTTCCAAACCTTTGTGATATTCTTTCTTCTGTTGAACTCAAAAGAAGATATTTTGAACAATGTTGGGCGACACGGTGGCTCAGTGGTTAGCACTGTCGCCTCACAGCAAGAAGGTCGCTGGTTTGAGTCCCGGCTGGGTCAGTTGGCATTTCTGTGTGGAGTTTGCATGTTCTCCCCGTGTTGGCGTGGGTTACCTTCGGGTTCTTCGGTTTCCCCCACAGTTCAAAAACATGCAAATTGAATAAACTAAATTGGCCGTAGTGTATGTGTGGGAATGAGTGTGTATGGATGTTTCCCAGTACTGGGTTGCAGCTGGAAGGGCATCCGCAGTGTAAAACATATGCTGGATAAATTGGCGGTTCATTCCGCTGTGGTGACCCCTGATGCATAAAGGGACTAAGCCGAAAGAAAATGAATAAAGGAATGAACAATGTTGTTAACCAGTAAACGTTAGCTATGTTTCCATTCACCTATTTTTATTTATTTTTTCACATTTTGGAATATCGCATAATAAAATGCTTAATGGAAATGCCAAGATGCGCATACATTTTTTAAATGCGCCACAACAAATTTAATTTTTCTTTTTGATATTTGCCGATATTTAATATAAATAGTGAAATTTTTGTTCTCTTTGGCTCATTGGATGGAAGCGGTGCATTATTCGCAATTGTTTTATGCAATATTCCAGTTTTGCCAGTTTTCGCAGTTAATTTGCATCTTTGGATGGAAACATAGGTATTAACATTCATAGTAGGGTAAACTAATATTATGGGTCAATGGTTACTGGTTTTCAACATTCTTCAAAATATATGCTTTTGTGTTCAACAGAAGAAAGAAACTCAAACAGGTGTGTGACAAGTAAATAATGACAGAATTTTGAGTGTACTATGCCTTTAAGGGTGCAGATAAGAAACAGCAACAAGCAGAGAGACATGTTGAATTAAACTCTTGGATGCATGAAAAACAAATGAAATTGGAAAGTGGTAGGTATTATCACAACCTTCATCTTTTGAAATAGCATTTACTGGCCTTCAGTGATGAAAATGTGCACTTTTGAGGATTGCGGTAGTGTTGCATTGCTGTTGCCAAGGTGTTTTTAGTATGTTGCTATGAGGATGATATCTCAGCTAGCAACAATATATTGTAAAAATATAATGCAAATGATCAAATTGTTATTTCTGATTGCTCTCTGAACTTTTGTGAGCATTCTATTTGATTGAATTTGCCTGCATTATGGAAATGTTACTTTTGAATGTTCTTTTAAAACAAGGTTAAAAAAAAACAAGATGAATGTCTGACTAAAATATTTTAGGGATTTACATTCCATGAACAATTATTTTCCATTGTACTTTTCTTGTAACATTTCTTTGGTAATGTTTTGAAAACATTAAAGAGCAAATAACTTTACATGAATGCTAACTTGGGGCTGCGCAGTGGGTAGCACGTTTGCCTCACAGCAAGAAGGTTGCTGGTTCGAGCCTCGGCTGGGTCAGTTGGTGTTTCTGTGTGGAGTTTGCATGTTCTCCCCGTGTTGGTGTGGGTTTCCTCCGGGTGCTCTGGTTTCCCCAACAAGTCCAAAGACATGTGGTATAGGTGAATTGGGTAGGCTAAATTGTCTGTAGTGTATGTGTGTAAATGAGTGTTTATGGATGTTTCCCAGTGATGGGTTGCAGCTGGAAGGGCATCTGCTGCGTAAAACATACGCTGGATAAGTTGGCGGTTCATTCCGCTGTGGCGACCCCAGATTAATAAAGGGACTAAGCCGAAAAGAAAATGAATGAATGCTAACTTTAGAGGTTACCGGAAGAACATTTGTTATTGCCTCAAAGTAAGCTAAAGTTCTGTTAGCAGTTAGCTAGGAGCAAGTCTGTTGTCTTATATTAAAAAAACAAGACCATTCTAACCTATTTCAATCCTGGGCTTCCTCCAGATGTCACCGCGGAACGCATTACAACAGGTCGTGAATTTAAGGTCAACGTGACCCAGGGGTCAAACCAAGAACAAGTGTCAATTATGGGTTAAAGGTCAGCATCATTTGTTCACTTTAGACTGCTGCAGTGAAAAACAACCTAAGGGAAGTGTCTAAATACAAAATGAGGATTGGTGGTTCAAAATATGTGCACAGAAAAGATGTGACCTTTGATTGATTTCCCAGCTTGCAGCAGAGCTAAAGAATCACTTTTGATCTTCAAAATGACTAAATTCAAAAAGATAGGTTTGCAAAGGGGGGGAAAAAAGAGCATTTCCTGTTGAACGTGCAGTCAAAAAAAGCACATTGTCAAGCTTGTCATGAAATCACTGTTTATTAAAGTCTCAAATATATTAGCATTTAGCATTTATTAGTATTATTTACAATAGTTTAGGTTCACTTTAATGGCCCAGAAGGCCCTGATCACAGAAAAGCTTCTTCTAAAATGTGTCTTTCTGAAATAACACCTTTTGGAGATGTGAATTATATATATATGTGTTATCTATCTCACACAAACTCCACCCTGCAGTCATTTGGAGGAAGTTTATCTCCAACAATACATGCTGAAGACACCCACAGGGACGGGGCATGTTACACCCTTGGGAGCAATAGCACTTCAGTGCAAATTTAAAGTATATTTTGTATGTATTTAAAGTATAGTTTGATTTGGTGAAAGTTTAACCCACAAATTTCATATACAGTAGTTATAATATGAGATGAAGTTACGCTAATAACAGATCAGTGTCCAACCTGAAAAATCCTATAGTAATTTACTACAGTGTTTTTGAAGCATGCTATTGTAAAGTGTATTATACTGTATATATTATAGTATTTACAACACTTCGTTAATGAATGCTATAGCATAGTGTACAGTAGTATAACCTATACTGAACTGATAAACTAATAAATGCTGTAGTATACTTTAGTTTTACTACAGTAAACTGTGGTCTATTGTAGTATAATATACCCTTTAGTAGACAACTACAGTATTTTGTAATAGTTGTATTACAACAGCATCTATAGAATTACCACAACAGATTAATTCAAGTACTTTACTATATGGTTAAAACACTACAGAATTTTCTGTAAATTACTATAGTATTTTTTTCATGTGGATAACAGTGTACAGTTACTTTACTAAATTGGCTGTATTTGAAAATAAGAAAAGGGTCTGAAGGAATAGTTCTGATCTGTAATTGCTTCTTTTTTTAAAGACTTCTGATTTCCGTGTCAATTATGCAAAACATACTGTAAATTTCAACTTCTGTCAGTGGTAGTAAACTAGCTAATGACGGGCAGAAACTCATTAAAAAAAATTGTTCGCATAAAACAGAAAAGTCTGTCATTTACGCACGCTTCACTTGTTAAAAACCAGTTTGAGTGTCTTTCTTCTGTTGAACACAAAAGAAGATATTTTGAATAATGTTGGAAACCTATAACCATTCTTAATAATAAAAAAATGACATTGCTAACACAGACCAATAATTTTTTTTTACAAGACCTCAATATTTCGACAGATGCCATGGGTATTAATTTTGTTTAGCCAGTATTTTCTTTTTTTACTCTCAAAATTTACAGTTACTATTGACTTCCATTTTATGAACCATCAAGAACCATAATTTCAGCTAAAAGAAAAAGTTATACTAAAGGAAAAAGACAGCTGCATTATGGATAGCCTGAGGGTGAGTAAATTAATACCAAATTAATGTACATTTATGAGTGAAACATCTCTTTAAATAAATTATGTCGTTGTATTACAGGATTGATGTCACATTATCCAATACGCCTATTGCAGGCATTTCTTTTAGCCAATCAATAGGCGAGTTGTAGACGTATCCTCCCACTTCCTAAAATGAATGAAAGATGCGACAAAGCGTCCTCAGTGTTACTCCAGTTTGAGTAACTCGCATGACTTTATAACTGAGTACTACTTGAATTTCGTATTATTGTTCTAGGTCTAGTTAAGAACTAGATAAGAAACATCTAGAATGACTGGAAATTGACAGTTGAATAAGGACAAACTACAACAGGACGCTGATAACAAACTGAATTTTGCAGGCGTCGTCTTTTACGTGCGTTGCGCAGGTTTGTTATGTTTTCTACACAGGCTGAAAGAAGCGTATGAACGAGTTCTTGTGGAGAGATGAAGATGTCCAGGAGCGGAGCAGGTCTCCAGCCACTCAAAGCTACTGTTCCCTTCACACTGCACAAAGCAACTGGAGCTGCCGTCACAAACATTACTCCAGGTGAAGTATAATATAACGCACACCAGTGTTAACTGTATCACACAAGATTTACACCACCGAAAGTTCTGCTTCAAGATACATTATAAATCATTCAGTTCGGAACTGTAGTATTACTTTACTCACTTTTTAAATATGCACTAAACTTTTTTAAACGCATACTTTATTTTGCTAATTTGTTTAATTTAAAGATTTAACATGTTTATTACGAAATTTGGGTTTTGTAACTAATGTGGTTACATTATCTTAGAGGAAATACGCAATTTAGCAGTAAATACATTTAATTTGTACACCGTTTGTTCAGTTTGGTTCTTGACTCATCATCATCATGCGTCATCATCATCATCATCATTCTACACTGTAAGAAATTATATGATATAAAGTTTTACCTTAACAAAAGCAAAATAATCTTGTTTTTCGTTTTTAACATAAGATTATTTTGCTTTTTAAGGTAAAAGTCACTTAATTTGGACTAATTATTTCTTAAAACAACACAATATATTTTGCTTGTCAGGAAAATGCTTCTTGATTTAAGAATTTTTAGATATTTGGACTCGAAACAAGACAAAGATCTAAGAAAACAACTAAGACAACAAATGTTTTTGTTACTTTAACTCATTTTAATAAGTTAATCAGGTTTCAACTAAATTATTTACATTTTATTAAGTTTAATTAATTATTTGTAGTCAGTTTTTTTTAATTAAAAGTTGAGATTACTACAAAATTAAAGTTGATTAAACAAAAGATTTAGGCAGCAGAATTTTTATTGTATATTTGCTACCTAATTTAATCTTGAAGCTAGTGAACGTAACCTATAAAAACCTACTCCATCCAAGCCTTCTATATCTGTTTTTTTTAAAGCTTTTTAACGGGGTTTTTTTAATGACAAAATCAATTTTTGAAGAAGGAACTTTTTATGTTCTGAGACGAATGTACAAAAAATATTTCAGGTATTTCACTAATCAAATAATACAATTTGTGACACTGATCATGTGAACTCCTTTGTAGTGAAGGTCACATTTTTTTGTTTCCACTGAAACACAAGATGTTCTTTGAAACATCTGAAGTCATGAGGTACATCATCATCAGCATTCGTTCATGTCAGTGCTACTGTGATTAAAGTAAGACCAAGCAGTCAAAGTAATTAAAGCAAGACGAGCAATCCAATTATGTCATTCTGAAATTCATGGTACAGCTCAAACTGTTATGTTGATAATAGTGGCTTTACTATGGATTGTTTGTGTTCTTGGCCCCTCCTAGCCTCTGGGCCCTGTGCACTCTGTCCCACTATTTCCCCCTATCAGAAACACTCCTAGTATGTAATGTAATGCATAGAATTATAATACAATTGTCAAATTATTAAAGCATTTTCTCAGGGTATCTTTGACGGTTGATGTGTTATATCTTGCATAGCTTTTTTTTGTGTAGTTAGTTCTTAGTAATTGCAGAACTGATTTGGACCAGTGAATGAAAAGTTTAACATAAGAGGTTATAGCACAATATAGTATTTTACTTTTATTTTTCATTTTAGCAACACGTTATTAGAACAAAATGTGTATTAGTAGCTTGTTTTTGTGGTTGAATAAGAAAGTAACAGCTGCTCATTTCCTCTTATTATTTTTTTTTGCTTTTTTAAAATTTCAGATATTTAGTCTGAAACTTTGTCTGTTTAGGAGTGTGTTCACATTTGACTGGGTATTTTCAGTGTTTCAGTTAGCTTTTTTAAGATTTGGGATCTGTACGTGAATTTCGGTATGCTTCCAAACGAACTCTGGTGTAGAACACAAACATCAAAATGAAGCAGAAACAGGATGTGATGTCACAAGATGGATGCAACTATACAACTAGACAGAATGCTCAGGCATCCCTGGGTTTTCTCTTCACAGTTATGATGCTGCTCATTTCAGTTTGGGCTGTCTGTGTGATGTGATGTGTGATGGAGGAATGTGTGTGTGATGGAGGAATTCCTGGCCTTGTTTTAAAGGGGACCTATTATGTAAAAATCACTTTTATAAGGTGTTTAAACATAGTTGTGCGGCAACAGTGTGTGAATATAACCAGCCTCTAATGGTAAAAACGTATTAATTCAATTTTTTTATAATCACACTTCATAAAAACAGTTTGCAGAAACACTTTTTTTGTGATATTCTCCCTTTGTACATGTCATCAGAGGGGGAAAGCCCCACCCATTAGTGACAATCTCTCCCTTATTAGCATAAACAGCCCTGAGTGCGAAGCAGCCATCTGCCATTAGAGTTTTCACCTGTTGAAGACAGTCTTGTTAGTCTTGTTTTGAATCTGCTGCTATGCTGATGCATAGGTGTTTGTAGATTCGCCCTCTTTTGAAAAGAGCACATTCTCATTTGAATTTAAAGTGACAGTTACCAAAATGATGAAGAGTTATAAAACATTATTTGTGGGGTATTTTGAGATGAAACTTCACATACACACTCTAGGGACATCAGAGACTTATTTTACATCTTGTAAAAAGGGGCATTTAATAATTTAATAAATAAATAAAATGTAATAATTTTCACATTTAATAAGCTATTCAAATGATAACAATATTACACATACACACATACAACAAGCACGTTTTGCCAAGCACAGCATAATTTTGGAAAATCTGTCATAAAATGTGTCATAGGAGCCTTTTTAAATTTTTAGATTTGGTCTTTTAAAAGACAGTTTAAATGCTTAGTTTACCAGGAGTAAAGCAGGATTATTATTTTCTTTGCATGTTTTTATTAGACTGAAACAAAACAAGAGAGCCAAACTACAAGTGTGAACACACCCTAAAACGCAAGCTTTCTTCTTCCCTCAGGTGATAGGACTAAGGCTGAGTGGCGTTTGCAGACTCGCATTCGGCGCACACTATCTTTGGATGCGATTGTCGGGCCGTACTTGCATGGCCAGTGGCCCAAAGAGGGTGACAGAGATGACAGGGAAGACAAATCCACACAGGTGATTCAATCTCCCGACTGAATAATTTGCGGCTGGTTTAAGGGTGCCATAGAATAAATATCCAATATACTTAGGCATTGCTGAATAATAAGAGTTAAGTACATGGAAATGACATGCCATGAGGCTCATTGTTTCCTTGTTCTCATGCAAATCCCATGAGTGTAAAATCCCATTGAAAAACAGGCCAATCCTAGCAAAACATAGACTGATAATCCACACGGGATTGATTGGCCACAATGATTGCTAGTGAGATTACAACAATGATAATATTTTCCCTTATTATTAAATTTATCTAAGCTTTTATTATGCTTACTATGTATGTGGGACTCTTAATTTAAAATCGGGACAAGCTGTAAGGAAAAGTAAGCTGTTCTGTGAAGCAGGCAGCCATGCATGATTTTATCAGTTCACAGCACGTCAGAATGCAAAATGCGGAATATACAAATCATAAATTTATTTAATGTCACCTCAAAGAGGCATAAGGTCTGTTTATATGTATCTTTTGTTAGTTTGATGTGTTTATTGTGACATTTGCTGCATATGTTTGTAATGAGGCAACAGACACATGTAAGTTTAAAAAAGATATGTAATCTGTTTAATATAAGTGTTGAATGCACATCTATGCATTGTCTATCACTCAACTGGGATTTTTCTGGAGTCAAGGGATACCAATAAGCTTCAAAACTCATCTGTTTATGCAGAGCTTGATATCAATTCCTGCCTGTGGTTTCATATATGTTAAAACCACAAAATACAACTCTAAATATATCTCTGTTGTTCCCTTTGTCAAGTATAATTAGAATTTAAACTATATTTCATCCACAACACAGCTCAGGAGCAAGCTAATTTACTATGGTGGTTTAAAGACAACTCACTCCTTTAAATTTGTAATAGATGATCTGCAATAAATTCTATTCTGTTCCATCATATCACTGTAAGTAGGCTCAGCTTGTAGTGAGATTTTATTTGATTATATAGTTATACTGTAGTCAAACAAAAAAATTTCTTGGGCATGTCCTGCTCTCATTTGTTATCACTTTCTGCAATTTTTGTTGGTTTTATCTGAGGGCTGTGAAGTGAAACTGCCCACGCCACATCCTCTGTCTGCATACGGTTTCTGCCATCATGCCAAACGAACTATTTAAAAGTCATCATGAAATCAAAATGGATAATTCTTTGCACATCATTATTACTAAAAATATATATATTTTTGTTTTGCTCTGGTAAATTTTAATTAAAATATCTCTCTAACAACACCTTTCCTGAGCTGTGGCAGAGCAAATTACATAAATTGAATCAAATCCAGATGGATTTTACGTTTGGCTGTTTTGATTGGTTATACATAGAAAAGACAATCACAACTTTTCATATTGACTTTAAAGTCTGCAAGAATCAGAAGTTGCTGAGACTTTTATTTCAGTATGCTGATGTAAAGTACTTCCTACTCAAATGGAATATTGAGTATGAGGTGTTTTGTTTTTTGTGCATCATCGTCTGGTTAAAAATATTGTCAGAAAACCTCCAAACGCTGAAGAAGCAAATAGTCAGACTTTCATTGAAGATTATCAAAACATTATTTTTATTATTATTATTATTATATATATATATATATATATATATTTTTTTTTTTTAGCAAATTAACTTCCATGGATTAATTGTTTACCTTAAAACTAACAAAGAAAATTTTGATTTCACATGGAAGTTTTCATTATAATGGAAGTAGCAGTGATTTTTCTTTCAAAATACCACGGTACATGAATAGTTAATAATTAACCCTTTTTACACGTACAGTATTTCAACCATTATTAGTTAACCGGCAGTGAGAGTCTACTCAGTTACAAAAAACGATGTTGTTACAGTGCTGTAATCATGAAATGGTGTTGTGAGTGAAAACATCTTAGACTTTTGGATCCATTGTATTGAGTGATTGGCTCTTTTTGATTGGAATTTGTTTAATGGCTACATTTTTCTGCAGTAAAACATCAATAAATTGCAACTTTTAATTGACTAAAAAGGGGTTTTGTTTGGGGAAACAGGGAGCTGGTAACTTCCAGGTTGGCTAAATAAAGGGGGGCAGTCGTGGCCTGGTGGTTAGAGTGTTGGACTCGTGAT